>VXBP01007148.1:0-49167 GCA_013400115.1 Rhinopomastus cyanomelas | reverse complement strand
AACCTCTCTCGATCTACTAACCACCTCCCTTCTGACACACTCCGGGATGCCATTAGCCTTCTTGGCCACCAGGGCCCATTGCTGGCTCATAGTCACCCTGCTGTCCACCAGGACCCCCAGATCCCTTTCTCTTACACTGCTCTCCAACAGGTTAGTTCCCAACCTCTACTGGTAACTAGGGTTGTTCTTGCCCAGATTGCCAGACTCTTCACTGCCTTTGTTACAGTTCATGAAATCTCTCCCTGCCCAGCTCTCCAGCCTGTCCAGGTCCCACTGAATGGCAGCACAGCCTGCTGGGGTGTCAGCTACTCCTCCCAGCTTTGTGTCATCATTAAACTTGCTGACAGTGCTCTCTAATCCCTCATCCAAGTCATTAATGAATTACCTGGCACGGCATGCATACACATGGAATTAACACTTTATCCCAGTTAGGCTAATTTCCATATTAATGCCCTCACCATCACATTTCTAATCCCTACTGCCTGAGCACTACATAAATTTGGAGGATATCACACATTAACCATTTTCCCAATTACCTCCCCTTGTTTTTGTACTGCATTTGAGAAACATTCCCAACTAATATTTCAAACATACATGAGTGGTTCTTATCTGTCATGGTCAAAAATGTGGAACCATATGCTTCTTGGATCTAAAATTGTTATCGACCCCACTGCTTATAAGAAAAAAAGAAAATGTATAAAACATTACGTTTCTGTCATATTTAATACATTCAAAATCAAATGCTTTGTATAACTTTCTGAGATCAAAGGCTATTTTTCTCTATAACTATGTATTGTTTGCCTATTTAGCATCATAAGCGATCTGGCAGTGTGGGATCTGGCACCGAGGGAAACAGAAAGGAAACTGTACCCTGAATTGGAAAAGTTCCTAGGAGTTGGCCTGATAGTTCTGCACTGAGCTCACCAAACAGCCTTCTCGGAAAGAGCTTTTAGAGTTGGCAGAACAACTGGAAGGGGCTGCCCAGGGTGGGTGTGGAGTCTCCTTCTCTGGAGATGTTTAAACCCACCTGACCGTGTTCCTGTGTGACTGGATCTAGGAGATCCTGCCGTGGTGTGGGGATTGGACTAGATGATCTTCGGAGGTCCCTTCCAATCCCTAATGTTCTGTGAAATGAGTAAAGCATCTTATAAAGTCACATATTCAAAGGAAAGTCATTCATAGAATCATTCAGGTTGGAAAAGAGCCTTGAGATCATCAAGTCCAACCATCAACCCTACTCTACAAGTTCATCCCTAAACCAGATCCCCCAACACTACATCTAAGTGGCTTTTAAACACATCCAGGGATGGGGACTCAACCACCACCCTGCAGCTCATTCGAGTGCCCGACCACTCTCTCCACAAAGAATTTTCTCCTGATGGCCTTATATAAAAAAACCCCAGGTTCTTCACTAAGTTAAGATAGATTTATGGAAAGCAGGATGGATTGTCTGTCCTGGATGAAGTCTTGTCTTCAGGACTGTCAATATATTAAATTACAATATAAATAATTATATGTACTATATGAAAACCATTTTGGATCTGATGCATACTATAGAACTCTTTCAGTGTACAAATCAATCTAATTAAAAGGATGGAAGAAAGTTAACGAGAGGTACACGCAGCCAATACAAATGAAGGTATGTACACCCAGGTTCCCCATTAGTATCTGGGAAGTGGGAAAGCAGTTTTCCAGCCATGACATAATCCCTAATTATAATGGTTTTCTGCTTTTGCAGGTGTAATGAAAAGATTTTCATGTTCCCTGTTCAAATAAGCTTTAAAGTCAACCATAATTACATCTCTGCAGATGGCTAATTCAGCAGTATTTATGCAGCAAATGCTCTTTAAATGGTACAAATTTACACGACAACAAACACAGTCATTACTTCATGGTCATTACATGTCCAGTGATTCCAAAGGAAAACCCATTTGAATTGCCACTCGCATGGATCAGGTGGTTTTGAGCATGAGTTGCACTCACTTTATTGCATCTTCTCAGCATTAAGAAAGGCCATAATTCAGCTCGATTATCAGTCATGAGAAAAATAATAACCATAGCAAGAATTTGTAAGACCATTATCAAACTGGCAATTGCTACTGATTGCTGGGATAAATGAGCTGCTCCACACGTGGAAGAACGTTAGAGAGTCGCTATCTTGGCGGATGAAAGTCTGTTGGACCTACCACAGAGGCAGTCAGTCACCTCTAGATGGGTTGGGAGGACTAGACCAGACCCTTCTCCAAAGACACCCAACCCCAGAGCATGCTCATGCTGCTGTAATACTGTTCCTACAAGCTTATGATGAATTAAATAGCTTCTACACTTTCCTACCTGCCGGGGAGCTGCACTGGTGGAGAAAGGTACCCTGGGGAAAGCTTCCTGAGCTACTCAGAGTTACGGCTTTATTTCAATACTTCCTTACGTTGATCCACTTACTGAGCAGATTCGTGATGGTATCTCCCCAGCCCTCATCTGGAGCATCCACACCACCTGAGTGAACAGGAAGTGACTGTAATCACATCTGGCTTCTACTAGCTGCTCAAGAGAGAAGAAAGTTCTTCTTTTCCTTCCCTTCCATGTTCAAAAGGAATCAAGGAGTAAGATACTTCCGGATGACCCCATAGCACTACTGTCACTTCAGATCCTGCTAGTGACCAAGATGCATGAATTTGATTCAAATTATGATTTTATACTGAAATTAGTGTGCCAAATAGGATCTGCTGCACCTTTTTAAAGACAGTGATAGCTACTTACGTGCTACTAGAACCCAGCGGTCAGGATTCGATTGGAAGTGTTCTTACCTGTTCGACTCACATCACTGTTTGTCATGCTCTTAACTGCTTTGTCTTTGGATTTAGGATTAGAAAAAATAACTTGGCAACTAGGAACTGCAATTCTAGTCTTATAAATTATTTTCTAATAATAGAGTTGGGGAGATGATGATGAGTGGTTGAGTCCCCATCCCTGAATGAGTTTAAAAGACACGTAGATGTAGTGTTGGGGATCTGGATTAGGAGTGAACTTGTAGAGTAGGGTTGACGGTTGGACTCAATGATCCCAGGGGTCTTTTCCAACCTGAATGATTCTGTGATTCTGTGAGTAGGATGGAGGCATTTAAGAGCAGTGTAGTTTCTATTACTTTTACATGGATTTGCACCAAGATGAGTGGTTCCTAAAACCAACAGATTACTATTATCCTTTAAAAGTAAGGGGGCTGAGATGTGAGAATTAGCAGTTCTTGCTGGTTTAAACCCTTTTGGTGAGTAAGAAGGGTTTAACTTCTATTTCTGGAATCACAGTCTAGTATTTGGGTTTAAACTATACTTGCACCAGGAGGTTTCTGAGATAAGTCTTGGTTTTGTGATTAGGAGTAGTAGGGGGAGGATGTGGAGGGCTATTAGGAGGTGCTCTCGTTTTGTAGGGAGGTGATGCGGGTGGGTAGGGCTCCTCATTGGGTTGTGAGTGCTATGGATAGTGCAGGAGGTGGAGCAGATATGATTCAGTCAATTCAGTTTCATGATAAAAACCACTCTAAAGGATACTGTAAGAAACTCTGGACACTGACTTCATGATTGCACTCTCTCTCATAAATCCTGGTCACCAGACACAAAAAGTTCATTTAGAGAATCACATAAACCAAGAACCTAATCCATTTCAACCCCGACATAGACCCGAAGCAATGTGGAGTCTCCTTCCTTGGAGAGGTTATGCTAGATGACCTCCAGAGGTCCATTTCAGCCCCAACTCTTCCGTGATTCTGTGACATCAAACACTTCCAGTAAGACACAACATCTTACTGCACTGAGTGCCCTAAGCCTGACAGTCCAGGAAGTTTCCTGGACAAGCACGTTTCTCTGCTGTGTTACTACTCATCGCTCCAACACCACTGTCGCAGGATTTCAGCAAACAGAGCCAAGCTCTGTGTGTGAACAGCTAAGCAGTGCACACACACACCTGACAGATACATTAGGCTGACAGCTTGTCAGAGCCTCTGGTGATCAGCAAATATAACAGGTACAATAAAATATACAAAGAAGAGAGGGAACGGTCTTACTCAGCCTAGGCAAACACAAGATTTGAGCTCAATATTTAAAAACACCAGGAAGACACAGACTGTCTTGTCATCCACGATATTGCAAATGTCAGCGCTGGGGTAGGTGTTTTCACAGAGGGAAGAGCAGGCAAAAGTGAGACAACGGACTTTGAGAGCCCAAGAGGTTTAAGGATTAGCTGACACACCACAGAAACGATGTTCAGCACAGACACAAAGGGGAGGCACGCTGCTCAGCGCGGACACATTTGCCCAATTATCTACCTCACAAACATTCGTTTACAGAAGTTAATTTAGCCCTCTTCCAGAAACCATGTAGGGATTTGGTTAATTAGCACCAGAACAGGTGTCAGCCACTACTTTCTTGACCTTATCAAACAAGCTGCTTTCACTGTGGGGAAATGGCCCCTGATTTTTGCTTCAACTTATGCTTATTTATGGCTGCAGCACCCTTTGCTAAGACTACAGAGACAAAGCATCTTCCCCTGTCCCTAGCAGGCAACGTCACTGCCTTGTCAGCTGCTGTGGAAGTAAGAATCTGGGGTTTTCTTACTGTGGATCAGCATTTATGGAACCATCTCACATCTCTGCTAAGGCTGACCTGTCTACGCACAGCACCTGAATGAACAGAACCTCCACTCTTACCTTAGCTTTGCACACGGAGGTGCAGTTTATAGCTCTTAAGACTAGTATTGAAACACAAGCATCAGAAAGTATGTCCAGCACAAGTACACAGTACAGGAGTGGAGAGCAAGAAATGGCTAGAGGAAACAAACAAAACAAACGTCTACTTATTATTTCATTAAAATAATGTAAAAAAATCATGACATTAGCAGTACTAGGATTGTGTTGTGGGAAGCGAAAGCAGATACAGAAAAAGCCCTTATAGCTATCCTATTCTGTTCCCCACAACGTTTATTTTGGCAACAATCTACCTGGGGTTACCACATGGAATTGCAGAAATTATTCAGGCATAATGAAACTCAGATCACAGAATCACAGAACATCAGGGATTGGAAGGGACCTCGAAAGATCCTCTAGTCCAATCCCCCTGACACAGCAGGATCACCTAGATCCAGTCACACAGGAACACATCCAGGAGGGTTTTAAACATCTCCAGAGAAAGAGACTCCACAACACTCCCTGGGCAGCCCCTTCCAGTCCTCTGTCACCTTCACCGGGAAGAAGTTCCTTCTCATATTGATGTGGAACCTCCAGTGTTCCAGCTCACACCCATTGCCCCTTGTCCTATCATTGGGTGCCACTGAGCAGAGCCTGGCTCTGTCCTCGTGACACCCACTCTTTACATATTATCAACATTAACGTGGTCACCCCTCAGTCTCCTGGTTTCCAAGCCAAAGAGACCCAGCTCCCTCAGCCTTTCCTCTTTTGTCCAACCCCCAAATCAAGTCCTGGGGTAACCATTGCAAAGCACGATAACATTTCTCAACCTATTATTTTTCACTCTGCCTAAAGTTCTGGATAAGACTAAAACACCCCGATGAAAGCTGTACTTGCATATTTGCAGCTCAGTTGGAAACAGAACATCGTAGGGAAAGGGTGCCACTGTCAGATATTCAGTTCAGTGTCATGCAGTCCAGGGAAGAACAATAATCAGCTAAACTACAGTGCTTACTTACACTGTATTGAACAACTTGCCAAAGTCAATCACCTTGACATTGCCAATGTCAATCACAATCAATGTCAAAAACCTAACCTTAGTCAGGATATCTCAGTATAATTATCAAAAATTAAAGCAATTTGAATTCTGTTGGTAGCTGTGAATAACTTTATTGCTCGTTATAGATGAATAATGCATCGATTGTGCCCAAACACTGCTCTGTGCTGTTCACTAGAACGAAGCATATCTGGAGAGCAGTGCAGGAGAAAGTAACCTGGGGCTCCTGATGGGCAGCAATACGACCAGGAGACAGCAATGGGGCCAAGGAGGTGGGGTGGATCACAAGGGGCATGTTTACTAGATCAAGAGAGGTTCTCATACCCCTCTACTCTGCCCTGGTGAGACCGCATCTGGAATATTGTGTCCAGTTCTAGGCCCCTCAGTTCTAGAGGGACACAGAACTGCTGGAGAGAGTCCAGAGCAGAGCCACAAAGATGATGAAGGGAGTGGAGCACCTGCCTGATGAGGAAAAGCTGAGGGAGCTGGGGCTCTTGAGCTTGGCGAAGACAAGACATAGGGGAGACCTCATTAACGTTGATAAATATGTGAAGGGTGGGTGTCAGGAGGATGGAGCCAGGCTCTGTTCAGTGTCATCTAATGATAGGACAAGGGCCAATGGGTGTGAGCTGGAACATAGGAGGTTCCAGACCAATATGAGAAGGACCTTCTTCACAGTGAGGATGATGGAAGACTGGAAGGAGCTGCCCAGGGAGGTTGAACAAGCTGCTCAGGGAGTGTCCTTCTCTGGAGACATTTAAAACCTGCCTTGAGATGTTCCTGTGTGACTCGATCTAGGTGATCCTTCTGTAGCAGGGGGATTGGAGTGGATGATCTCTCGAAGTCCCTTCCAGTCCCTAATGTTCTGTGACTCTGTGAGGCATCTAGCTTTTTTAAGTTAAGAGCCTACAGGTACAGCAATGTGTGTACCAGCCATAGAAGAAAAGATGTAGACAAGATAGATTAGCTCCCCTGGAGTGGACAAGCACAAGCAGGTTGCAACCCACCTCCTGCAATGAAGCAAAAAAATCCACCTCTCTTATTAGTTCAAGTTCCAGAAGAGGAAAACAGTAGAGATTTGGAGAGCTGTGAATCAGGACAAACAGAAGCCTAAAAATGATGCCTAAACTTCATCAAATTTGTCAAGCTCTTTGATTGAGGTTGAGAATACGAGTCCAAATGGGTACACAGGAAGCAATCATTCCTTCATGAAGAATATGTGCTTTACTGTGCACAAAAAAATCTTCCTTCGGAAGGCTGTAAATTACAGTATTTATGGAATCTTAATGATCTAAACACAGTTGGAGCCTGAAGGTCAAGGCTGCAAACTGCATCCTAAATTTCTGTTTACAGACGAAGCACAGTATTTATTGCTGCACTGCTTGCGCTGCTACAGTCAACGGGCTGCCAGCACTTCCATTATAAACCCCTATTTCAGGGGTTTATAACTTGCCCATCAATCCTGCGACCGGGATGAAACATAGTCTACAAGGTCCTGGCTGTGAGACTGATTTTTTTTCTGTTTGTTTTCTTTACCAAATTACAAAAAGAAAATCTGAGAGTTCTACAAGCAAGACAAAAAGCACCTTGGGCTTTTCACGTATTTCCAATGATAAATGTACAGATTGGTATAACTGCATAAATTAATAGAAGGGCTTTCATCCTAAAAAAAGTGGAAAATAACACAAATAAAGATGTAGAGTTAGATGGTTTTAAAATAAAACTAAATTTGTATTGCAGATTTTTAATGCCAGGAAAGGAAATCAGAAAATCTGTTATGATCCTGGATTCTATTTGCATCAAAGAAATTTGCACTACAATTCCACACCCTTGGCACAACAGAACAAATGCATTCTTTAGAAGTAAGTGTCACAGAATCATAGGGTCATTCAGGTTGGAAAAAGACCCTTGGGATTACCAAGTCCAACTATCAACCCTACTCTACATGTTCACTCCTAAACCAGATCCCCCAACACTACATCTACGCAACTTCTAAACTCATCCAGCGATGGGGACTCAACCACCACTCCGGGCAGCCCATTCCAGTGCCTGACCACTCTCTCCACAACGAATTGTTTCCTGATGTCTAGTCTAACCCTATCCCGCTGAATCAAAGAACAGTAGGGATTGAAAGGGACCTTGAAAAATCATCTAGTTCAATCCCCCTGCCAGAGCACGATCACCTAGACCAGAAGTTTGATGCTCTTCCCTCTGGTTCTGTCGCTAATGACCTGTGAGAAGAGACCAGCATCAACAATACCCAGGGATGGGGACTCAGCACCACCCAGTGCCTGACCACTCTATCCATGACTAATTTCTTCCTGATGTCTAACCTAAACCTACCCTGCTGAAACTTGAAGCCCTTCCCTCTGGTTCTGCCGCTTACTACCTGTGAGAAGAGACCAGCACCAACATCTTTACAGTGTCCTTTCAGATAGTTGTAGAGAGTGATGACATCTCCCCTCAGCCTCTTTTTCCTCAAACTAAACAGCCCCAACTCTTTCAATCTCTCTCCATAAGATTTACTCTCCAGGCCCTTCCCCAGCTTCGTTGCCCTTCTCTGCACTCACTCCAGCACCTCGATGTCTCCCTTGTACTGAGCTGCCCAAAACTGGACCCAGTGCTCAAGGTCAGCCTCAAGGGCAGGCCTGGCCAATTCTTGCTTTTCAAAGTCTTTTAAAGCTCCTGATTGCCATCAGGTTTTTTTCTAGGAGAATCTATGGTGACAGAAACAGATCTGTAGATTTCTTTCTCAGAGAATGAAAGACAGAATGATTATGGCACTGGAAAATCAACCTCGGTACTGCAGCTAAATACTTCCTGGAGAATGACTGTAACCAGAGAGATGATGTTATGAATGGTGACTGAGACAGTCTCTCCACTGCGCTGCCTTTGACTGGTTGAAATGCACCCAAGAACACTGCTACATAATTAAATATGTTAAATAATGCTACGCGGTATCTTGTTTAATTCTGAATCTTCAATGAACTGTAAAAAGTCTTAAATAAAATATAGGTGGAGCTTGTCAAGCAGCATTAGACTTCAAGACACTTTCTTCTTCTGAAAGCTTACTGTACCGTCTAACACGAGTATCTGTCATGCTGCCTGAGCTGCCATCACACGGTACATCTTGTTAGCAGTGATGTCATGACAGAAAGCTACGGCGCTGCATTCTAATGACCTCTGGTATTGTAATGAATTTTCTGCAGAAAGGATGAGACAGGGGAAAAACAGCTTTAATCTTGTATTCTCGTTGAGATTTCTTTTCAGAAGAGCCTGACGCTTTGAAAACCGAGCAACGTGAGGTTGCTGTTCTAGTGCAAATGAAGAACGTGTTGAACGCCGTACCTGTAAAACCCTGGAGGAGCTCGATGAATCAGGAAGCTTTTCTCCAAGCCTTGTAGCACATCGTTGAGCATCCTGACTCTGATAGGAGCTCTCTCCTTGGGGTCATTAGCTGGGCGCATCTCATCCGACTGGAACAATTCTGCGGTGTCCCTCAGACGTGATGCCGCTGCGAGCAACTGGAGAATGTCTGCTTCATCACCTAAGAACAGTAAGAGCAAGGCAGTTGCCAGTGATTCAGGGCACATCACTTATTACTCTTGCTTACAAGTCAAAATTAATAGTCCAATTAAAAGCTGAGGCTGTTTCCCTTCTGAGAATTCCGTAATGGGTCAGGGGAAGCCATAGATCACTGTACATAAGCTCTGCTCCCTTTTTTTACAGAAGATCAATTTGGGCCATGATGTTTTAAGATCTAATAAGGCAAGATGAATGATTTCGGGGTACAGTCTGAAACCTGCCATTGGAAAAACAGGCATGGAGGAAGCAACGGCTATAAATCAGTAACGATAGCATTTCCTTCTAAGACAGAATTTATTCAATGCCATTTGATGCTCTCAAGTCTGAAAGCTGCTGCTTGGCTTCCAGAAAGACTGCTGTACAGAAAACTGTAATACGCAGAGTTTAATTGAATTTGGCTCGACATAGTAGAATCCTATAGGTCAGCAACACTTGTGAGGTGATGTGAAATTGTTCCCCTTAATCACTTAATTCATATGCCAATAACCCGACTAACACTGTAATTGATGCCCAGATGTACATCCTAATCCAGCTGATATTTTAAAAACTTTTAAAACTTGGGAGTATTAACTGTGTTTGGAAGCCTGCACAGACACCAGAAGAAGAAAAGCTCATGGTGCTTTTGAACACACCTCTATTTCAACATTTCACAGAACATCAGGAATTGGAAGGGACCTTGAAAGATCATCCAGTCCAATCCCTCTGCCACAGCAGGATCACCTAGATCCAGTCACACAGGAACACATCCAGGTGGGTTTTAAACATTTCCAGAGAAGGAGACTCCACAGCTCCCTTGGGCAGCCCCTTCCAGTGTTCTGTCACCCTTACCATGAAGAAGTTCCTTCTCATGTTTACGTGGAAACCTCCTATATTCCCCTGTTCGTGATCCAGAAAGTGCTGTGTGAACTGTAGCACTGTGAATACGTAGCCTGTTCCCACCTGCACTGTGAGTGAGGATCATGCCCTCCTTTCCCAGTGTGTGCATAGGCTATGTTAGGTTTTACAAGCACGTGGAGAGAGAAAGCAGAGTCGGAACCTGGTATAATATCAGTCAGCAAAAACATTTCTAGGACACAGAAGGCATTTTTAAGGCCAAGATACACTTTGTGTGTTAAGGACAAGAAAATCAACTGTAGAATCATTATAGCTGGAAAGAACCTCCAGTATCATCAATTCCAGCCCACATCCTAACAGCTCCTTTAACCCTAGACCATGGCCTCAAGTGCTCTAGCTACTTGGTTCTTAAACACCTCCAGGGATGGTGACTTCATCACTTCCCAGGGCAGCCTGTTTCAGCGCCCAACCATCTCTCAGGAAAAAACTTCTTCCTAAGATCCAATCTAAACCTCCCCTGATGCAACTTGAGGCTATTTCCTCTCATCCTATCATTCGTAATTTGGGAGAAGAGACCAGCACCAGCCTGGCTACAACCTCCTTTTATATAGCTGTAGAGAGCAGCAAGGTCTTCTCTCAGACTCCTCTTCTCTAAACTAAATCACAGAACCATTAATGATTGGTAGGAACCTTGAAAGATCATCTAGTCCAAGCCACCCACCACAGCAGGATCACCTAGACCAAGGCACACAGGAACACATCCAGGTGGGTTTTAAACATCTCCAGAGAAGGAGACTCCACAACCCCCCTGAGCAGCCTGTTCCAAAGCTCCGTTACCCTCACTGTGAAGAAGTTCCTTCTGATATTTATAGGGACCCTTCTATGTTCCAGCTTGCACCCACTGCCCCTTGTCCTATCACCAGATGACATTGAGAAGAGCCTGGCTCCATCCTCCTGAACCCCAGTTCCCTCAGCCTATCCTTTGGTCTTTCAGATGACGATTTAATCAAAACAAATGATCCAGCTTCAGAAGCTGTCTCACCTTTAGCTGAATGTAAAAACCTCAGTGAGCTCAGTATTGCAGTGCCCGAGACGATTCATCTAAAGAAGTGGTTGAAGACACAAGTTAACTGAATACTGAAGTACCTTGTCCAATAGATGTATGGAGCGATCAGAAATAGTAAATGGAGAACACCAACCCATTTCTCAAACTATTTATGGATGGAGTCTGAAAGCTGAGCATGTAACAGGAATGGAAAAGCAAATAGGTACAACCATGAAATTCAGAGAAATGCCTGAATATGAGATATTGTCCCTCTACTACAGGAAAAAAAGAGTCTTGCTATCAGCTATGTTCCAACAAAGTGAAAAGAGTTCCCGTGTGCCAGACGGCTGACTAACACGGTCTGGTGTAGGAAACAAAATGAGCCACAATACATGGAGAGGTGGGTGTGGTGTGAGGGAAATCGCCAGATCTCCTGAGCTACCAAGAGGAATTTCAAATAACATGCAACATTTATAGTTTTGATCTTATTATATTATTTATATTATTTTATTATATGATATAAATGATTGTAAGTGCCAGCAATGTCTGTTCAACAACAGAAGGTGAGATACAAGGAAAGGACATCATTCTACATCTGGAAATGAAGCCAACCAGACCATCCTTTTAAATATAAAATTTCTGTAAGTGCTCTCACTGCTGCCCTGCAGCAGGTCTTTGTCCCTAAACCATCTACTTGTACAGTCATAAGTAACCTAGACTGGACTTGATGATCTCAGAGGTCTTTTCCAGCCTCAGATAAGAATAAATCTTATGAGGAGAGACTGAAAGAGTTGGGGTTCTTCAGTTTGAAGGAGAGGAGGCTGAGGGGAGACCTCACTGCTCTCTGCAACTACCTGAAAGGATGTTGTGGAGAGGTTGGTGCTGGTCTCTTCTCACAAGCAATTAGTGATAGAACAAGAGGGAATGGGTTCAAGTTACAACAGAGTAGGTTTAGAATTCACAGAATCACAGAACATCAGGGATTGGAAGGGACCTCAAAAGATCATCTAGTCCAAGCCCCCTGTCAGAGCAGGATCACCTAGATCCAGTCACACACGAACACGTCCAGGTGTGTTTTAAACATCTCTAGAGAAGGAAACTCCACAACCCGCCCTGAGCAGCCCCTTCTAGTGCTCTGTCACTCTCACTGGAAAGAAGTTGGGCTTCCCAGGGAGGTGTTGAGTTACCATCCCTGGATGTGTTTAAAGATCATTTGGATGAGGTGTTGAATAAACTTGTAAGGTAGGGTAGATGGTAGAATTTGATGATCCCAGGGGTCTTTTCCAACCCTTGATTGATTCTGTGACTCAATAATAATTCTGTAATTCTGTAAAAAGCCCTGTTTCCATCAGACTCATTACAAAACAAACACTCAGGCCCTTTTTAAATACTTCAGAACAAATCCTGGAAGTATCTAAGGCTAATGTTTCCACAGACAGGGGACTAAAGACATAACGTTAAGGGCATTTCTTACAACCTCTGGCAGGGGGATTGGACTAGATGTTCTTTCAAGGTCCTTTCCAATCCCCAATGTTCTCTGATGCTGTGTAATTCATATCACATTTTAAATCAGAGTTTGCTGAAAGATAGCTTAAGCTTTTGTCGGGAGTGTCACAGTCCTTTCATGTTTCTGAAGGAATAATAACGTGATCTGGAAACTCAAGGGAACGTCCCTTAAATCTAATCGAGACAGAGACAAACACAAAGGATGGGACGGAAACAGAGCAGGAAGTTCTCACTGTTTTCAAGACATTCTTAGCTCATCCTTTCCCTTCTCTGTCCTACGTGAGACTAGCACGGCCAACCAGTTCTACGCAGTCATGTCTGTCACCCTTCTGTTAGGCTTTAAAAGGGAGCAGAATCCCCAAGTTTAATTTGTGTATTGTCTGCAGAAAGGTTTAAGTTGTTTCATAGAATCATAGCATCATCAGGGACTGGAAGGGACCTCGAAGGATCATCCGGTCCAGTCCCTCTGCCACAGCAGGATCACCCAGACCAAGTCGCACAGGAATGTAGCCAGATGGGACATTCTGTGAACGTCTCCAGAGAGGGAGACTCCACAACCCCCCTGGGCAGCCTGTTCTACTGCTCCCTGTGAAGAAGGTCCTTCTGATATTTATACAGAACCTCCTATGCCAACCCGTAAGTGGCTTTGTTAAACTCTCCCTTTGTGTCTGATGCTGTAGATAAATATTTTTGGTTAAAACACAGTCAGGGTCTCTAACCCCTGACATTAATGGCGATGGTGGGGTGCGTGGGGATCATCCAGACGAGGAGCCGCCCTCTGCTACTGCAGCACTGCACCCTCCCACCTGGGAGGATGATCTGACAGATAATAGGAAACACATTGAAAGAAGGTTTAAGTTTTCTGCTTTTAGTAGAAGACAGCTCATGGATGTGCACCAAGAGAGAACAGTTCCACATCGATATCAGAAGTGGCTTCTTCACAGTGAGGGTGATGGAGCCCTGGTACAGGCTGTCCCAGGGGGGTTGTGGAGTCTCCTTCTCTGGAGACGTTTGGAACCCGCCTGGATGTGTTCCTGTGTGACTCAGTCTGGGTGATCCTGCTCTGGCAGGGGGATTGGACTGGATGATCTTTCAAGGTCCCTTCCAATCCGTAATGTTCTGTGATGTGTTCCTGTGTGACTCAGTCTGGGTGATCCTGCTCTGGCAGGGGGATTGGACTGGATGATCTTTCAAGGTCCCTTCCAATCCCTAATGTTCTATGATTCTGTGACTTCACTGCCAAGAGAAAACGTGATTCATGCTTTTCTCAAGTTGAGAAGCTGGGACTAGAAGGGTAAATATTGTTAAAGAAAAGGATGCATTAACCGATAATGTTTTAGACCTATTGTGATGCTTTTACAGAGAAAAAAACCCACCCCAACCTGCAAGCGTTACCTCAATCAGGAGGAAACCACGCCGCACCATTTCATTCTGTACCCTTTTACCTTTTGTCTGCAATAGGAATCATGATGAATCATCCACGCTAGTTGTTTAGTTGTTAAATACAATTGCAAGCACAAGTAAGTGACTCAAGAGCACGCATAACTCTTGAGCGGAGTTGAATTTGATGGCGCTCGCCAAACGTAACTGGATTTTATTCAGAAGCTGCTTATGCCAAATAGATCTTTACTTTCACAGACACCGAATACAATGGCCTCTCCCAGAGTAACTGATTGCTCTCATGAAAAGTACAGCCTGAGACTTAACATTTTTAAATTGTGTTTGTGCCCTCTGGCAGGAATGTACTCGCCTGCGAGTACCCACAGGAGAACGCGCACGGGCACACGAGCAGTGGCAAAGCACGGCGCTCGCTCCCCACGCGTGCGAACACGCGTCTGCGTGTGCAGGAGAGGGGAAATCACTTCAGGATTTGATTCGCTTGCAAATTCAGGATCAGCTTTGGCCTGTTGTAGGAAGATTTTTCATGCTGTGCAAAATTGGATGATCAGACGTGGCAGTGGGAAAGCTTTGTGTAAAGTACCCTAAAGGGGGCAGAAACACAAATCCACAGAGACCCTCAGTGTGAAGAATATGTTGCCACCAGCTTCAATTTCACTACCATGACTGTCACTGCGGAAGCAAACTAATCCAGTGCTGCTCCCGGTCTCCTTTCAAAGAGGCAGACAGTAAAAACATGTATTACTATGCATGTCAATACAGAAGAAGCTTGGAGAAGAGAAGGCTCCAGAGAGACTTTACTGAGGGCTTACTTAAAGGAGACTTCTCTGGAGATGTTTAAAACCCGCCTGGATGTGTTCCTGTGTGACTTGGTCTTGGAGATCCTGCTGTGGCAGGGGGATCGGACCAGATGATCTCTTGAGGTCCCTTTCTGATCCCTGGTGATTCTATGATTCTAAGAATGGAAGGAACAAACTTTTTAGTAGGGTCTGTTGTGTGAGGTCAAAGAGTCACAGAATCACAGAACATTAGGGATTGGAAGGGACCTCTAAAGATCATCTGGTCCAATCCCCCCGCCACAGCAGGATCCCCTGGATCCAGTCACACAGGTACATATCCAGGTGGGTTTTAAAAGCCTCCAGAGACAGAGAGTCCAGTGAGGGCAGTGAAACACTGGCACAGGCTGCCCAGAGAGGTAGTAGGTGCTCCTTGCTTGTAAACCTTCCAGGTCAGGTTGGACAGGGCTCAATGACTTTGTGTAGGGCTGCTGGAACACATATGGCCATCCAGAAAAGAGGTTCTCATCTTTTTCCCTTAAAATCCAGATTTATATCTTAATCAAAATGCTTTGTCCATGGAGAGCACATTTTTCCCTGATTTTATTTTATAGGCTGATGAAAGGTTTGCTAGTGCTCATACACAGTGTCACTGAAAGGGCACTGAAGACAACACGTCAGCGTCTCACGGCAAAGAAGGCATCTCTGTGATATATAAAGGGAGCTAACTGTTGCATTTTTCACCTCTGTAGCAGTAAGAATAATGGGTGTGAACAGTAAAGAGAGAAACTTTCTGAACATTAGAGATAGATGGAGAAAGTCACTCTGAAAAGCACCCTAAATGATCATGGATATATGGTCAAGCAGGGAAATATGGTCAAGCAGGTAAAACGATGCCAAGCTGAAGACTAGCAGACAGCTGTAAGGGAATGAGTATGCAGCCATCAACTAAATGACAAAGACATCCTTCTGTATTGATTTTTCTAAAGATGAATTGTTTAGACTGATGTTTTGAAGCCTATGGGTTGAGCCAGGGCTGTAGAAAGTCATGAAGACTTTCCTGGAAACAGCTTATCAAAAGCCAGATCATTTTTAAGCTTCTGCTAGCACTGCCTACTGTTATCACCTCATGTACTTCAGATGCTTTAACATCTGTAAAACATCCCTTGTGGGGAAAAGAAAGGGCCTAAGTGATAGGAAGCAACATACAACTGATGCTGTGTCAAGTAAAGAGCTTTAAATCACTCTCCTCGTCCTCCCTATACAGAGAAAACATCACCCACACCGAATTTGTCTTCATAGGCACCTCTCAGCCAGTTCCTACAAGAGATGGCTTCAGCTTATCTCATGTCCTCACCAGCAGCCTGTGATGCCAGCCACAACCAGGGACTCACGGCAGGTGTGCCCAGTGCTCCTCAGCCACAATATGGGTCAGCAGAGACCAACTGTTGGATAGTCTGCGTGAGTCCAGGTGGCCCCAGTGACTTGAAATAGCGAAATGCTACAAGCTAACACAGCCAACAGCACCTAAGAGAAAGACACGGGTGGAACCAAGCCCCCTTGCCTTTAGTGTTAAAAACCCTGTGATTCAACTTGTACTTGCTGAGTCAGTCAGACACAAACGTGCAGGCAGGCTTCCAATCCTAATGAGACACTTTAGCACCTCCCTCATCAGTCCCTGAAGCTTGCTGTAGTATGAACTGACTTGTAAAGAGGCTCAAGCCCAGTGCAAGTCCAGACTGCTCAGTGCTAAAGGCATTCAGCAGGAAATACTAATATGTTTTCAACAAAAATGCTCACATGCATGCAAAACATCTTGGCACAAATTCTTACACATTTGTACTTGCATATATGTACAAAATGTTCTATAGAAGTGCTTAAGCTGTTGTATCATTCACAAACCAGATCTGACATCTTGTCTGTGCCCTGCCTACAAGGATTAAGTTTCCACAGCATGCACGTACCAGCAAACAAAGAACCATAGAATCATTATGGCTGGAAAAGACCTTCAGGTTCATCAAGTCCAGCCCTCATCCCAACAGCTGCTTAACACCTAGACCAGAGGTCCTCAAACCCCCGCCCACAGGCCGGATACAGCCCCCCCAGGGTGTCCAAACCAGCCCACTGATCTGGTGGCATTTACCCCCTCCGCCGAGCAACTGCAGTTTGCTTCTTCCTGCCGACTGCGCTGCAGGGCAGGGCGGCTCCTCCGTCTCTCACTCCCAGGCAGGACAAACTATAGCCCGACTCCTGACACTGTCTGAGGGACAGGACCTGGCCCCCTGTTAAAAAGGTTTGAGGACCCCTGACCTAGACCATCGCTTCAAGCGCTCTAGCTGGTCAGTTTTTCAACACCTCCAGGCATGGCAACTCCACCACCTCCCTGGGCAGCCTGTTCCAGTGCCCAACCACTCTCTCAGCAAAGAACCCTTTCTAAAATTCAATCTAAACCTCCCCGACACAACTTGGGGCCATTTCACCTTGTCCTTTCATTAGTAATTTGGGAGGAGAGACCAGCGTCAGCATCGCTACAACCTTCTTTTAGTTGTAGAGAGCAATAAGGTCTCCTCTCGACTAAATAACCCCAGTTCCCTCAGCCACTCCTTCATTTCCCCAGCTAACTGAGGAACAGGACTCAAGGCAGATGCAAATATACTGTGGATGACATTTCCCTCTCTAGGCCACCCAGCCTATCCTGAATGTAAGTCATGATTTATAAAGTTCCAAGTAACATCCCTTTGAACTGAACGGAGCTAGCAGTACAGACACCCACCACCACGGAATTGAGTCCTTTGAGAGCACTAATAAATACTGAGACACCATAGGTCCTTCTGTGAAGGCATGCAGGTGACTGAAAAACTGTGACTCAACTATAAACGTATGATTTAACTTCAAGAAGGAAAGTTCAATCGACAATACAATGTGTGTTTAAGAAATTGGTTGAATCAGATTGCAAGGACACAACATTAAATCTAATGAACAAAACTGGTCATGCAAATTTCCTTTCACCTTTTGTATCACGGAACGTTAATGATCTGGGAATGATTTTGAGGAAGGGATCTCAAAAGATCATCTAATCCAATCCCCCTGTCACAGCAGGATTACTTAGATCAGGTTGCACAGGAACACATCCAGGTTGGTTTTAAATGTCTCCAGAGAAAGAGACTCCACAACACCCAAGTGCCCTGTCACCCTCACTGTGAAGAAGTCCCTTCTCATATTTAGGTGGAACCTCTTCTGTTCCAGCTCCCATCTACTGCCCCATGTCCTATCACAGGGTGCCTGTGAGCAAAGCCTGGCTCCAGCCTCCTGATACGTGTCCTTTTCATATTAATCAACACTAATGAGGTCACCCCTCGGTCTCCTCCAAGCTAAGGAGACACAGCTCCCTCAGCCTTTCCTCATCAGGGAGATGTTTACAGTTTGCATCAAGTTGGAGAAGAAAACAGTTTACTAGGTCAATGCACGTTTGCACTGGAAATCAAAGACAGTGAGAACTCTTTTAGGAATGATCACAGAATCACAGAACATTAGGGATTGGAAGGGACCTCGAAAGATCCCCCTGCCACAGCAGGATCCCCTAAATCCAGTCACACTTGTGAGCCATGGTAAAAAGTAAAACTTCTCATTTAAGTAACCAGTTTTATTTGTTTCTAAAATAAAAATAAGCTGTTATGTGACATAAATCTGAGGCAGACAAGACATGAAAGTAATGAGAAAAGTCATCAAACGTAACTCCAGAGTACACAGCCGGGAGAAAATTTATCCTACTGGCCCTACAGCCCAGAAAATAATTTTCCATCCCCTGAAGTAGTTGAGATAAATGATCTAACTGGAGTTAGAGGAAAAAAGTCAGCTTAAATAAAACTGTCCTGTTACCCAGAGTAAAGAAAAAAAGGAAGACCAGTCCCAGAGCTCTCCCGTTCAGTGGAAGGAATACCAGCTGAGCCACACGTCCTGTCTGGTGATTATTTCCTGCTGTGTTTAGGCTGAACTAACCCAATGTTTATGTGGCACAACAGAGCTAAAATTACTTGTCTTGTAGGATGCTCACTGATTCCAGCCCAACGCTAGTCTACTGACTCCCAGCACTTGACAATGATAGATGGCAAAGATTAAGGAAAAGGGATCACACTTGTATGAGTGTCTATTATAGCAAAGTGATGCTTTATACTGTAGGGAGTGAATGAAATGCAGGGGCAGCATCTCAGGACTGCAGAAAATCTTTGAGATGTCATGTCCTGCTGAACAATATGTAAAGTTTGGGTGGGATATTATAGAAATCCATCTTCATTTAACAGATAAACTTGAGACTTCCATAGACATATAAACAGAAAACAGTGTTTTTGAAAGCCCTGAGCACACTACAGGTAGTCTGTACCGGAGACATAACTGAGGAAGGGGAATCACTAACGTGGTTTTACCTATCTCACATTTTTCCACTGTGAGGGACTAATAAGGTGCACGCTCTGCAGCAGTCTTTACATTTCATGGGGGTCCCTGGGAGGGGTATCACTCTTACCATTCCTTTTCATTTCACTGGATTCTGACCAGAACACCAGCTTCTTAAATATCTCAGTTTGTGCACAAACCACATCAGCATCTGGCAGCAAAACACTGAAAAGATTTTATCTCTCAGGACTAAGCCCCTTAGGGGGTCTCTATATCCAGCCTACTTTCAACTAGTCATTTAGAAAGAGCTGGATCTCATTTGCCTACACTGAGATAGTAGCAAAGAACATTTCAGTAACATACAAGGGTTTTAGTTCCTTGTAACAGACCCACATTTTTTTACCAACTGTAGAGGGGAAAAAAAACCCAGCTTGCAGAAGCAGAGGGAATTTGCAATTGCAAGCCAAGGGCAATCAGTGGAACTGGGCTCTGCTGTCAACACAGGAACAAAGACTGTAGAATGCTAGTTCTTTCATCAAGCCCTCAAAGTTCAGGAGACACTAGAAAGAGCCAGAAATGAGAAGGCAACACAGGATTATTAGTAATGGCTTCACAATCTTGGTGGAGCAGTCTGGATGTATCAAGGTATTCGCCCTACTCCTAGCCAACAGTGCCAAATCACAGAATCACAGAACATTAGGAATTGGAAGGGATCTCGACAGATCATCCAGTCCAATCCCTCTGCCACAGCAGGATCACCTAGATCAAGTCACACAAGAATGTATCCAGGTGGGTTTTAAATGTTTCCAGAGAAGGAGACTCCACAACCCTCCTGGGCAGCCCCTTCCAGTGCTCTGTCAGTCTCACCGTGAAGAACTTTTGTCTCCTGATTACCTGTTCCAAGATCTTACCTTCTGCTTTTTGTCACTGTATACAAACGGTTAAGATACTTCAATGTGCAGTGTCCCCTTTATTCACAGAATCACAGAACATTAAGAATTGGAAGGGACCTTGAAAGATCATCTGGTCAAGTCCCCCTGCCAGAGCAGGATTTGCTAGATCATGCCATACAGGAACATGTCCAGGCGGGTTTTAAATGTCTTCAGAGAAGGAGACTTCACAACCTCCCTGGGCAGCCTGTTCCAAATTCAGAATCTGTGAGAATTATATCTGCATCACGTCCAAGTTACCATCACTCATCTACTTTCTGACTAGAAATGCTTTTGTACCCCTGCCTAATCCAAATCCATTGTCCCAAACACACCAAGGCTAGTTTCAAATACAGGGCTTCCAGAGTCTCAGTGCTTAATCAACTCAAATAATCTATTGGCAACAAGCAGAGTCAGTGGAATAATCAAACAAGGAAGATGATTATGAAAATCAAAGAGCCAAACAGCAACAGGATTCAAAAGCCTCTCTCGCTTGTACTGAACAAAGTCTTGAAGGGAATTAAAAACAGTCAAAGTCCAGTAACAGGGGTTATCTTTGAATGTAATTATGGTAATTTAATATTAATAACTGCTTAACTGACACAGAAACATCAGAAGATACAGAAACATTTCATGGCTTTATTTAGTTTATGGTTAGCTAGTAAAATTACTGGTATCATCCAAGTGGGAACTGAAGATCTGTGCCCGGGATCAGATGACTCCTTCTTTCCCCTCTGTATTAACGAAGAACAATATTGCTCTGACAAAAATTACCTTTAAGACTGTTCTGAACTTCTAACGCGATGTCGAGGGCATTAAACGGCAAAACCGGTTCATTGGCAATTTGCAAAGTCACTTGTCCTGTTAGCTGAAAGATACAAGAAAACCCACACAACGGTCAAACAACTTCTAGCAGATCGAAGAGCCAGCGCTTCGCTGGGAACAGCACATTCTTTCACTGCATTGGATTTTCAGGGAGAAATGAATAAAACCCCATGAAGACACCTTTGTGGAAAGAGTATGACCTAGGCCACTGCCTTTCCACTATAACATTAAAAAATGTTAGGAGATGACAAATTACGACCTCAGAAAATGGTTCTGTGCAGTGCTGAGGACCTGGAGTACTGCAGGAGTCTCTCTAGGATCTTAGTTCTGCTCTGTGTTCAAATACAACATCTCACCATTCACAACACAAGAATGAAGACTTAGTTCTCTGGTTTTAGTCATTGGATTCTGAGTTCACACAAGGTAAAAAAAACAGGAAGCAAACGTCACAGACATTAATGAGCTTCATGGGTAATCACAAGCTGACTGAAAACCTACACGATGACCTGATGAACACAGACAGACGTACAACTTCCTAAAAGCACAAAACACAATGTTCTCTCAGAAACTTCCAAATTCCAAAATGAGTGAAAGGGAACTCTCAACACACTTCGTATGAGACATTAGCATCTGTCATGAGACTCATTGGCATGAATGCTTCTTGTCAACAGTTGACAGATTTGCAGAGCATTAGGGATTGGAAGGGACCTGCAAAGATCATCCAGTCCAACCCCCCTGCCACACCAGGACCACCTAGATCAAGTCACACAGAAACACGGTCAGCAGTCTGTTTTAAATGTCTCCGGAGAAGGACACTCCACAACACCCCTGGACAGCTCCTTCCAGTGCTCCCTCACTGGGAAGTTCCTTCTCATATTGATGTGGAACCTCCTATGTTCCAACTCTCACCCACTGCCCCTTATCTTTCTCACATGTATCTGGAACCTCCTCTGTTCCAGCTCATACCCATTGCCCCTTGTCCTATCACTAGACACCACTGAGCTCCACCCTCCTGACACCCACCTTTCACATATTTGTAAACATTAATGAGGTCACCCCTCCATCTCCTCTTCTCCAAGCTAAAGAGATCCAGCTCCCTCAGCCTTTCCTCACAAGGGACATGCTCCACTCCCTTCATCATCTCTGTGGCTCTGCACTGGACTCTCTCCAGCAGTTCCACGTCCTTCTGGAATTGAGGGGGCCAGAACTGGACACAATAGTTCAGACGAGGTGTCACCAGGGCAGAGTAGAAGGGTCTGAGAACCTTTCTCCATCTGCTAATCATCCCCCTTCAGTTCCATAGATAAGGCCAGGGACTGACTGGCCTGGGTGCCTTTTTTCACTTAGAGAAGACAGGCTCTCCAGCTCAAGGCTTAGACGTGCTTTCTGCAGAAATATGTCTTTGTGCCGAGCTGTACCCAGCCTGTGATTAAAGAGAGGATTTCAGTCTCTAGGCTGCCAAGTCCATCACTGTTCATGGGAGCTATAAAAGCACACTGAGCAAAACATGCAAGAGACTTTCATTCATCTTCTTCATATCTGGATATTGCAAAGAGGGGAAAAACAGCTGCAGGGCTGCTCTCTAAAATGGAATGATGGCTGCAGGTGATGGAGATCATGTTGATAAAAATGTGGACTGAACAGAATTGTATTGTACAACACTTCTCAAGGTGTTTGAGGGGGGGGTGTTAGAATAATATCTGCCCTTCAGAAGCAATATGGTAGCTGCTGTGCTGGAAGTAGCATTTTAATTCTACACTACAAAGTAGTAGGAAAAACCAAACAATTCTAAGTAATATTAAAAGTTATAATACAACAAGTAGATGAAAACAGGGTAATATCTGAAACACAATTTTCCTGGAGAAAGATTAATAGAACCCCAACACTATTTCTAAGAAAGCCATTAAGAAATGACCTGGCCTCAGACTGAGTCAGGTACAGAGAGTGAGGGAACGTGCTGTATATCAAGCTGCAACCTACATCTGAGCGGAGACATATGGTGAAGCTATTGAGATTTACCTCCAGAGAATAGGATACTGCAAGAGGTATGAAGGAAAAACACCTACTGTATATATCATGAGAAGAAAACAGGGAGGAATCATTGTATGTAAAGCCACCACCATGAAAAGTAAAGAACTAAAAGTGCACTTGAAGGAAGAGGAAAAGTGTCGTGTTTGGACATCTGTTTCGAAGCACAACACAGCAACCTCTCTGGAAAGTTTTCTCCAAAATCCTAGCTGCACAGGCATTAAAGCTTGAAGGCCACTACGTTTTCTGTCAGTGATGCTACATGACAGTATCTGGGTTGAAAAGCATTAGAAAACATTTGTCTTATCAGAGGAGTATTATGGAAATAATCCAGGCTTGTATTAGAAATAGTGTGGCCAGCAGGTCTAGGGAAGTGATCATCACCCTGTACTCAGTGTTGCTGACACCCCACCTTGGGTACTGTGTTGAGTTTTGGGAATCTGAGTACAGGAAGGATGTTATGGTGCTGGAACAGGTGCAGAGGAGAGCAACTAGGCTGGTGAAAGACCTGGGGAATCAGCTTTACGAAGAGTGGCTGAGGAACTGAATTGGACTAGATGATCTTTCGAGGTCCCTTCCAATCCCTAATGTTCTGCCATTCTGTAAACTGGGGCTATTTAATCTGAAGAAGTAAAGACTAAGGGGAGACCTTATTGCCCTCTAGAACTATCTGAAAGGGCATTGTAGAGATGTACACGCTGGCCTTTTCTCACAAGTTAACGATGGTAGGACTAGAGGGATCCACCAAGGAGGTAGGCTGCATCAAGGGAGGTTTAGGCTGGACATTAGGAAAACCTTTTTCTCTGAGAGGACTGAAAATACTGGAACAGGCTGTCCAGGGACATGGCTGAGTCACCATCCCTTGGTGTGTTTAAAAGTCGTATGGATGAGGTGCTTAGAGATCTGTTTTAGGGGTCATAACATAAGAGCAAAGTTAAAGGTTGGACTTGATGATCTCATAGGTCTTTTCCAACGTAAATGTTTCTGTGAAATACAAAACCCAAACCTGGTAGGTCAGACAGAAATCTGTACAAAGCTGTATCCAGACCAGGTTCACATAATCCTGCCATCATTAACTTCAAGAAACCTGGTTGTAAGATGCCCCAATGCCACGTGAAACAGAGTCCAGTACAGAACTCTTCCACAATACAGCTGCCTCAAACATTTACAACCAGTAAGCTGCTATGGAGATGCAACTGTGGCAATGAAATAACATCCTATTTAAAGAGGAGACACGACACAAATCCTTTGAATCCTAGCACGATATCACATCAGTCATTTGAATTCTTCCCTGACACCCCATTGCTAGAAAAACTTCCGCTAAATGGTGATGCCAGATACATATTCATAGGTACATTCTGGGGAGGTATGGGAACAGTTATCAAATGCTGCTGATGCTTCTCAATCTGCTGCAGCAGTCTTTAAGAACACAATAGCATGGGAAAAAAAATCCCTTTCTAAGGCACGAAAACAGCTTCAAAGAGGAGAATACCCTCGTAAGCATCTTTTCATCATTATCTCCTACAGAATCAGGCTTGATTTTTGTTAAGCTCTTGCCGTATTTTTTTTCTTCCAGCAAGTTTGTTTTGCTTTAAACTACAGAAGACTAGCAGTTGTTTTCTCTTTCCTATTCAAATGGAGCTATACCATCAAAATCTTACAAGTAACTGAGGGATTTTGGGAAGTTCATGCTATCTCTGTACTTAATGCTGCAGACATTAGTGGTCTAGCAAACAGTTAATGGGGATGTTTAATAAATCACCTGTTGTGTAGGTTAATCTGGAATAAATCAACCACACAAAGCAAAGCTCAGAACAAGTCAGTAATAGTGTTGCAGAAGCACATATCAAACCCACAGAATCACAAAACATTAGGGATTGGAAGGGACCTTGAAAGATCATCCAGTCCAATCCCCCTGCCACAGCAGCATCACTCAGACCAAGCTGCACAGGAACACTTGTGTTGTTTGAATTGGAATTCCAAGCTGAAGTTTTTTTTCAACTCTGCAAAAACCAGTATGACTGGTTTGGAACTTCCCATTTCCTCCTTCTTCCCTTCATTTTTATCTGTGAGTGGAGGGAGACACACAGCACCGGGCTAGGCACAGCAGGCGTCTTGCCTTGGGAACGTGATGAATGGAGAGGGTGAGAGTGGAACCTCAGATCAACGGAGGGAAGGTTTTGCCTGTAATTCATTGTTCAAAACCTGAGAGAGTTTTTCTCTCATTCATGGCCATGGGCTGCCCAGGGTGGTGGCTGAGTCACCATTCCTGGATGTGTTTGACAATTGCTTAGGTGTGATGTTGGGGGATCTGGTTTAGGGGTGACCTTGTAGAGTAGGGTTGATGGTTGGCCTTGATGATCCCAAGGGTCTTTTCCAACTTGAATGATTCTGTGATATCTGGGTGGGCTTTAAACATCTCCAGAGAAGGAGACTCCACAACTCCCCTGGGCAGCCCCTTCCTGTGCTCTTGCAACCTCACCATGAAGAAGTTCCTTCTCATATTGATGTGGAACCTCCAGCTCACACCCATTGCCCCTCTCCTATCATTAGATGAAACTGAGAAGACCCTGGCTCCATCCACAAGGCAGCAAGACAGAAAAGGCTACTGATTTCTTGTTCAAAGTCTTATTTTTGGGTACAGCATTCCCCTGAGCACAACGTGGAATACACATGGAAAATAAAGAGAAGCTTCTTCCCTCTTTTCCCCGCATTGAAAAACGGTTCAGACCGACTCTTCAATTATTAAATGCAAGAATAACTTAGCAAAGAGTAAAGACAACAATTTCCTCATGAAGCACAATGCTAAAGCAGCATAATTGATTCTACTCGCATTCGGAACGGGATATAGCTCTAATGACAGCTTCTCAAATAACATTTCTACATAATAACAGACACACAAGGCGCACAATAGCTGATGCAACATTTGCTCAATTATCAAGTCTAAAGAAAAACAATTATGGTTCAAATGCTAATTGATTCTGAAATGCCTTTCTCGTGTAATTTAAAAGAACAACAACAACAAAAAGCAATAACTTCTGCGCCGCACTTGGCTTTGGGAACAATATTCAGCAAACAAAAATGTGTCTTGTGAACTTCCAATTACTTTCGAGATAAATATTAATCGAGAAAATACAAATAACTGTAGTCATACTGTGCATGGCAAAATAAACCTGAATATTCACAATGATTTTACATGAACTTTGTATTTCTCAAGGTCTTTTCCCGTACAGTGCAAACATCTTCGTAAGAAGGAAATGGCTACTGTTCCTGCCTTTATCTCTGACACTATGCAGATCCTAAAAGCTAAAAAAGCAATCACAAACAAAACCAACTTCCAAAAGTGATGCTGTGATTCAATATCACAAGACAATTCCTACATGAAGCCAAAGGTTCTACTCTCTCAAAGTGAGAGAGTCAGTTAGGGGCCACATCTTCTTGTGATTTTCCCCCTCTGCTCCGCACTGGTGAGACCACAGCTGGAGTATTGTGTCCAGATCTGGGCCCCTCAGGTCAAGAAAGAGGGAGTGCAGTGTAGAGCAATGAAGATGATGAAGGAAGTGGAACACCTCCATTATGATGAAAGGCTGAGGGAGCTGGGTCTCTTGAGCTTGGAGGAGACTGAGGGGTGACCTCATTAATGTCTATCAATATGTCAGGGGTGGGTGTCAGGAGGATGGAGCCAGGCTCTTCTCAGTGTCATCTGGTGATAGGACAAGGGGCAGTTGGTGTGAGCTGGAACACAGGAAGTTCCATATAAATGTCAGAAGGCACTTCTTCCCAGTGAGGGTGACGGAGAACTGGAACAGGCTGTCTGGGAGGGTTGTGGAGTCTCCTTCTCTGGAGACGTTTAAAACCTGCCTGGATGTGTTCCTGTGTGACTTGGTCTAGGTGATCCTGCTGTGTCAGGGGAATTGGACTAGATGATCTTTCGAGGTCCCTTCCAATCCCTAATGATTCTATGATTCTAATCAACTTAGGAACCAAATTTCTCACTAAGTCAGCTGTCAGGGACATCAGGGGAATGTGCATCACTCTCTGAGTCACAGAATGACAGAACATTAGGGATTGGAAGGGACTTCAAAAGATGATCGAGTCCTATCCCCGTGCCTAGGGGGATCACCTAGATCACAGCAGGATCACCTAGATCAAGTAGACTGACAATAAATAGTAACTGAATTAAGTATAAGCATTATGTTAATCTATGTGCATTATAAATATCCTTTATATTTCAACTTTTTGTGATGTAACTAAAGCAACTAAAGTGGGTTTCATCGCCAACATCGCTGTTTTCACGAGTACGTCGCACCTGGCTTTTCAGTGAATTAAACTCAGTTTTTAAAGCTGGCTGCTTCCTCAAATATCTGAGCTGCCTACTAATAACTCAAAGCACATCCACTCTGACACGTAAAACTGAAAACCAACAAAAACCAAACTTAAAAGCCAGGAGACAAAAATGTGAAAGGCTCCACTCAACATTTTTTACACCGATTCGGTTTTGCTTTCGGGCCGCGCTGCTACCGATCACGTCTTGCAGAGACACGTCTTAAATGTTATCTGGCAACCTGTCTTCTATCTTATCATATGCTGACAAACTTGTGGGATGAATAAAATGGACACATATTTAGTGTGGATGAAAATATGAAAAGATAGAGATAGGGAAGAGATAGAGAAAAATAGAGATCAATCTGCTAGAATAAACACCACAGCATCACAGAACACTAGGGGTTGGAAGGGACCGCGAAAGATCACCTAGTCCAATCCCCCTGCCACGGGAGCATCTACAGTGGACAGTGTGCAGCCACTTTCTTCAACATAGACATTCAAATGGTTTGGGTTTTTTTTTGGGTTCACTAAACAAATCTGGAGTTTTTTGTCTGGGGTCCACCAGATATAAGTCTGGTGGATGTTGGAACTGTTGGCTGTATCTAGCCAACACGCTATGCAAACCTTAGCGGGTGTAAGTGCTGTGCTGAGCCTTCAGGACATTTTTAGTGTTAAAACCACTAAAAGTGATCAAATCCAAAGGGGCATCTCAGATCTCTTCATATGCCAACTACACAACTTAAAACTACCAGGTAGACTGCCAGGTTTATCCTGTTGTGAGCACTGCTCTTCAGTAGTGCTGCACTCCAACTTCATCTGCCGGAAGGAATTCGACACAGCTACTGGAAACCAGTGGCAAGCCCTTCGTATTACAAGCCACGTGTCTCCACAATGTGCTTTTTATTCCTTCCTGCATTCTCTAATTTTCAGGGCCCTATTACATGAATTTATTCTATGAATATTAACAACACTGCACTGTCACCCCTGCACTTTTAGAGAGAACACACGGCAGCTAATCAACCAAAAAAATGACAGCTCACATTAGAAAGGAGATAACCTGACAGGGTAGTGTGGGACACCCATGTAGACTGTCAAATATAGACTCAGGAGACCTCTGCATGTAAGACCCCCCTACTACAATCTTTGTAATTAATCAGTGTGTGACAGAGCAACTTGTCTGAACTACGACTCACAACTTCCTTAGAAAACAAGCATTCACTCGATCAAGTCATGTTCTCCTTCACATCTTGCACCTATCATAGAATCATAGAATCATCAGGGATTGGAAGGGACATCAAAAGATCATCTAGTCCAATCCCCTTGCCACAGCAGGCTCACCTCACTGGAGAAGCCATGGAATCCGAATCACTCAGGGTTGGAAGGAACCATCATCCAGTTCCAACCCACCCAGAACAGGCAGGGACACCCCACCCTACACCTCTCTCACTGCACATTATCCATGGGTTCATAGATGAGGAATGGTTCCACATCAATATGAGAAGGAACTTCTTCCCAGTGAGGGTGACAGAGCACATAATTTCAGCACCAATATAACTGGATCAATGGAAGCAACTGCGAGTCGCTTGATAAATTAACGAGAGAGATTAATATGGGGATCTCAATTTACTGTAGTATTTCCTGCACAATCTGCCTACACAGTCATTTTATCTTACAGTCATCAGTCACCAAAAAAGTTATCTGACCCACACAAGAAAAGTCAGAGTCAGGAGCATAAAAACCCAACGGGCCCTTTGATCCTCTCTTTGTCTGAAGAACCACATTCCCTTGATTAGACAAAGAAATCTGGTCAAAAGGAGTTTGCTTTCAGCATCTCAAAATGCAGAACTTGTCAAAAGCTCTGTAGGACCATACCTGCTTTGGTTCTTACTGAAAGCTACCCTGGAACCAAGGTGTGTATTTACACTACAGTAGGAAAGAGATCTTGGGGTATCTGACGTTTGGTTCAACAATTTAGGTCAGTAGAGGGCTCTCTGAGAAAAGAGTACGAAGAGTCGAGGGCTACCGTAGGGGAACTAGAGCATAGTAATTCCTAACAGGTAGCTGTTTCTGACCAAGAAAAGCATGAAGTCTTATAAATATTTAAAGCTCTATTTCAACACCCCTTTCTACAATTTCATACCATTCTATTTACTCTCAGGAAAGAAAATACTGATTAGGAAGTCACAGTGAATGAAACATGGATTCTCCCTCTTCGCAGGTTATCCTGTCCACAGTAAAAGAGCGCTTAAAGAAATGCTTCAGGAAGGTACAGGACACCCCAAAAGATATACTAAGATATACTAAGAGGAGATAAACTAAGATACACTGAGATACACTAGAATACCAGTCACCTGGGCCACTTACTCCGGAGCACAGAAAAATCTCTACGTGAACGTATGCTACATCTTCTAGAGTATTAAGAAAATGTCAAAATTCCTCTCTTAAATGATTAATTTGCTCAAAATCTAATTTGTTTGCCATCAGAAATATATAGCACTCAGCTCAGTGCAAGTACATTTTTCTATAGATTTTGTTCCCAGCTGGGAGGGATCATCCCTCCCGCTGCTTTCCATTACTTGCACAAAAGAGAAACTGATGCTTAATTTATTCTCTGCTTTCTTTTCTGTAAATGTGCAGAAATTCCAATATTTTGAATTATATTTATAGGTAGTACATTGAAAGATATGTTTGTCTGCCTTTAAATGCATTGAAAAGGATCTTCTAATATGTGTATGCTAAAATATATTTTAAATTGTATTTATTTATGGGAACCCTTACACCCCATGCCTGGGTTATTATTCCATAAAGTTATATAGAGCTTCTTTCTACTAACTACTACCTTCTATCCAGATCACCACAGAATCACAGAACATTAGGGATTGGAAGGATCTTCTAGTCCAATCTCCCTGCCAAAGCAGGATCACCTAGATCCAGTCACACAGAAATACATCCAGGCAGGAGATTCCATGACTCCATGGGCAGCCCCTTCCAGTGCTCTGTCACCCTCACTGGGAAGAAGTTCCTTCTCATACTGATGTGGAACCTCCTGTGTTCCATCTCACATCCATTGCCCCTTGTCCTATCATTAGATGACACTGAGCAGAGCCTGGCTCCATCCTCCTGACACCCACCCTTCACATATTTATCAACATTAATGAAAGAGATGTGAATAAGACACCAAAGAGTCATCATGCCACTCCTAAAGCTGTAGCAGAGAGCAAACCTCCTCTCTCCACCCAGCACAGTGTGGGCAGAGCTGCCCTGTGTCCTGTGAGATATCACTCTCATGGGACATGACCCCAAGAAATAGTAGCTCTGTTGAGTTAGGCTTGACACTGCATAAATGAACCTGTGCTTGACCGAGACAGAGCAGCTTGAGGCCCGTGTGAAATACACAGGGCTAATGCTTCCACAGGAGGCTATGAAGTTAACCGAAACACTGGTCCCTAGGTGGGCACTTTGGCAGTGTCCCTGGAAATGGAGAGTTTCTCAAGCGCTTCATCCTTCTTTCTACAGCAGAAATCACACTTCTCTGAAGAACGCAGGTAAGCAGTAACAACCTGCAGAGGAGTTTACAATAATGTATTTTACATTTATGAATGTAGAGTTTTACTGGCACCTTGTAAAAGAGAAGGCAGCTGGATTTTTTCCTGGGGTCTGTAACTCTGAGCATGGAAGCAGATACAACAGAGTGCTCTGGGTGAAAAGATCGCATCACGACAATCGGCACCGTCACATCATTACAAACCCTCTCACTAGATCACTCAGACACAATTTCAGAAGTTCATTCTAGTGTTAATTCTTTTTTATCTCCAACTGTACAGCCTGGTTGCTCTGGTTACCAGCTGCAGACTTTGAGAGTGACACATACAGAACATTCTGCTTTAAAGCCAAATAATTTGCACACAGCATCCCCATAAACCAAGATGCGATCGCTGCACAGAAAGTGACCTTTTCAGGGCTTTCATTCTCTGACCCACTTCAGGTAGAGGAGGAGGGGGAAGCTCGTGCTAGATCCTTTTAAAGAAGTGATGCTAAGTGCCTGAAGCTGGTTACAGGCAGTCCTCAGGAAACAGATTTAGCTATTGTGGTAGAAAGAGAAGTATCGGATAAAATACAGAGCGGGATTTATTTCTACATAGCAGAGGCAAAGCTCTCTAATGACAATGCTCACACAGAAATTTCACCTTGGATCTGTGCTACTTATTCCTTTATTTGCATGTGTCACACAGACATTGAAAGGATAACACAGGCAGCCAGCTCAGTGCACACGCTTCAGGATGAGAAGTATTAAGTCTTTTTTACTGGATTAAGCTGAAGGGTGAGTGTTGGGAGGATGCAGCCAGGCTCTGCTCAGTGTCATCTAGTGATAGGACAGGGGGCAATGGGTGTAAACTGGAACAGAGAAGGTTCCACATCAATATGAGAAGGAACTTCTTCATGGTGAGGGTGACAGAGCACTGGAATGGGATGCCCGGGGGTGTTGTGGAGTCTCCTTCTCTGGAGACTTTAAAACCTGCCTGGATATGTTCCTACACAACTTGATCTAGGTGATCATGCTATGCCGGGTGGATTGGACTAGATGATCTTTCGAGCTCCCTTCCAATCCCTAATGTTCTGTGTAAAGGAGAGTTGAAGACCAAGAAAGTAATCTCAGATCAACAGACAAAATCTATCGGTGTAGATCCCTGTTGTGGCACGAAAAATCAGGCTACTGTGATTAACATCTTGGACACTTATCCAAACTGATAAAAGCCTTCATTGTCTTTGCTACTAGTTAATGAATATCACTACCTTTCCCTGAGTTATGAATGTGTTTAACACTCCAGTCAGGATGTCAGCACAACCAGCCCTCCTTACTCACCATACAGGAAAATCAAAGCACAAGATGATAGGACTCAGCAAGATAATTGATAATTTCGTTAACAGTTGCCAGACAGTTGGCTGGGTCCTGCTGGTCTAAGAGCCTTACAAGCCAGACTGTAATGACTAACAGATAAAATAAGCAGCGGTGCAAGGCTGCATTTAATCACCCAGGTTTCCAAGCGCTCTACGGAAATATAGATCAGCCTAACAGTGTGTTGTCTTACAGACCTAATTAATCAAAGTATCTCCTCATATGCTTCAAGATACATGCATGAACCAAGAACCTTCCTGAATTTGGATGAATCCCAGGACCACAGATTCAAGGACATCCAAGTACTTCCTCAGTTTTTAGTTGTGTAAATCCAGTACTTCTGCTCAATGCACAGGACTTGGTCTGAAACTCGTGGCATTGTTGAGAACAGACAATAGTCATCAGCACAGTGCAGTAATAACAGGAAGTTTCAATCAGCGCTTCCAGTTTAGACCTTGATATCATCTTTTTAATCACTCCCTTTCAGAGAAATGGATTTGATTTAATTGAATGCCAGAAAAAAAAGTAGTCTCTAATCATGCTTCATCAGTATGCAATTATTATTCAAAGGAAACCATATGTACTATTAGGCACCCTTAATTAAAATAATGCATACAATGTGCTTCAGCACCTAACAGTCATTCTCCTTGATGTTCATTATTCTTTTAATTCCATTATTGTGACATTACTATTTTTCCCCCTATTTTTTATCTCATCTATCTCCATTTAATTTGTACATGTTTTTAGCTTTAACCACCGTGATACCAAGAGCTGGGTCTCTTGAGCTTGGAGAAACAGAGACTGAGAGGTGGCCTCATTAATATTTATAAATATGTTAAGGGTGGGTGTCAGGAGGATGGAACCAGGCTCTGCTCAGTGTCATCTAACCATAGGACAAGGGGCAATGGGTGTGAGCTGGGACAGAGGAGGTTCCATACGAATGTGAGAAGGAAGTTCTCCCTAGTGAGGGTGACAGAGCACTGGAAGGGGCTGCCCAAGGGGCTAGTGGAGTCTCCTTCTCTGGAGATGCTTAAAAGCCACCTGAATATGTTCCTGTGCAACTTGGTCTAGGTGATCCTGCTCTGGCAGGGGGATTGGACTAGATGATCTTTCGAGGTCCCTTCCAATCCCTAATGTTCTGTGACTCTGAGATGTGTTTAGACACTACCATCCTTAAATTGCATTACATAGCATGACCTTCAAAAAGGGTCAGGGTGACTGCAGAGATTTGATGAGGAAACTCTGTAACAGAAGCCTTAAACTATACTCTGTTTGACTGAATTTTATTTGCAATTATGGTGTCTTCCCAGTAGCCACAGCGAAGAAAGAATATTCCTCACAGAAAGAGAGAAAGGCCTTGGGAAGATGCGTGGCCAAATTTAACCTTGCACAGAATCACAGATAAAACTTTAGGGATTGGAAGGGACCTTGAAAGATCATCTAGTCCAATCCCTCCATCACAGCAGGATCATCTTGATCAAGTCTCAGAGTTGAAGAAGCTGAAGAAAAGCATCAGCGAGGGCTTGAGTCAATGGCTCCTTGAGGAACTTGGTAAACGGGTAGTTAATTCAGCATAGACTCAACAGAACAAGCATTATGAAAAGATTCATGAGTACATCACATATTAAAACCTTCCCTTCCTCTCAAACTCAGAAAAACAAAGGTATTTCATGGTTGTATAAAGAAAACATTGTTCTTTTCTCTCTTGCCACCTCTTGATACAAAGGTACTTCAAACCTCCACTTAGGTCACCATAATCACTCAGGACTGGAGCACTGACAGTTCATGAAACATGACAGAATAGCCCTGAGGGAGAGACAAGAGTGAGCTGTAGTGCTGAGGACCCAAGAGTAGATGAAAAGACATCATTTTATAGGATATAGCACCTAGACAAGACTAACAGACACATCAGGGGACAACAGAATGGATGCTCTACTGAGGGTAGCCCAGACTCCAGAATATACTGCAACATCTATAGAGCTTCAATTTCCTTCTCAGGCAACTACTTCCAACTAGGGTTCAGTTCTCCTCTTGGTCATACCTGTATAGTAGTTACCAAGCCAGGAGTCACCAAGGTCTGTGAATTTTGCACACTTTTCTCAATCAGAATACCCAGTCTTCAATGTACACTGTGCAAGACACATGGAACAAGAAGGAATCATAGAATCATTAGGGATTGGAAGGGACCTCGAAAGATCATCCAGTCCAATCCCCCTGCCAGAGCAGGATCACTTAGACCAAGCCACACAGGAACACATCCAGGAGGGTCTTAAATGTCTCCAGTGAAGGAGACTCCACAACACCCCTGGGCAGCCTGTTCCCTCACTATGAAGAAGTTCCTTCTCATATTGATGTGGAACCTTCTGGGTTCTATCTTACAACCAGCACTTGACTTACATTAATAGCTGAAAATTTAAATCTCAAAAAGAGGTCTCAAATCTCTTCCTGTAATTAAATAGTGTAACTTAACAAATAAAGGTGGGGGAAGGTTGGTTGTTTAATTTTAAAAAGGGAACATTAATTAAAGATGAACATGTTTGGGACTGAGCAAGCTTCCCTCATGCTTGGGGAAAATGCAAAGTCTGACAAACTCTTTGAGCCTTAGGGAATCCCAGGTCAGTTTGATGAACCTACTGAAGTATTTTATAATTAACTTGGCATGCTCCTGAGGATACCAATTCACCTGATAAAGCAACTCCCTCACCTTTCAAATTTGTCTCTGAACAACAAGGAATAAAGATCTAACAAATAATGTTTCTCATCACAGATTGTTTAAATAAACACAGAAAGAAAACTCAGAAGAGCACCCTGCACTACAGAACAGCCTTTGAAATTCATAAGAAATAAAATCCAACCCATCTGAAGGTGGAATTGAGATTTATTACCACATCTGGGGCTGTAATAATATACTGGCTATGAAGAGAGTCCAATTCTAATGGCCGTTTCATTCCACTGTATCCTACCTTTACGTGGGCTCTGTACTAAAGTGACACAGGCATCATGATGTAACAGCAACAACAGAGATTAAATAGAGGAGCACATTTTAAAAGCACATAATCTTACAACACTGCAGGCAATGTTACTACTCGCTCAAACAACAGCAGTTGCTGTTAGGAGAAGAAAAAATTACCTATAGTACATGGTTGCTCCAGGTACTACCTGTTTTAAATATCTTATTATTTATAATCATCATCACTATTTAAGCATCAAATATACATTACATGCCTCAGGAAACAATTCAGAAGGCTTCTACTTTAAAAAGCTTCTCATCTATCTCAGGCTTATCCACTAGACTCACAGATGCTGCAGTATCACATGCAACAGGCACAGGTTACTTGAGTCAATCTGATAAGCCTTGTTGGAAGAACAACTCAAAGTTCACGACTCTCCTTGTTGGGAAGCATCATATCTTATTTTTCCCAGTTTCTGGTCTTGCTATTCAGTCCATAACGTAGTTGAATGGTCACTTGTGTAGAGTTTTAGATTAATGTTCTCAAACAAATGAGCTCATTAGAAGAGCATGCAATACAGGCAAATAGACAAGGAGAATACTGTGTCCAGTTCTGGGCCCCTCAGTTCCAGAAGGACACAGAACTGCTGGAGAGAGTCCAGTGCAGAACCACAAAGCTCATGAAGGGAGTGGAACATCTCCCTGATGAGGAAAGGCTGAGGGAGCTGGGTCTCTTGAGCTGGGAAAAAAGGAGACTGAGGGGTGACCCCACAAATGCTGATAAATATGTGAAGGGTGGGTGTCAGGAGGATGGAGCCAGGCTCTGCTCAGTAGCATCTAACAATAGGACAAGGGGCAATGGGTGTGCGCTGGGACAGAGGAGGTTCCATATAAATGTGAGAAGGACCTTCTTCCCAGTGAGGGTGACAGAGCACTGGAAGGGGCTGCCCAGGGGGGTTGTGGAGTCTCCTTCTCTGGAGATGTTTAAAACCTGCCTGGGTATGTTCTTGTACGACTTGATCTAGGTGATCCTGCTGTGGCAGGGGGATTGGACTGGATGTTTCGAGGTCCCTTCCAATCCCTCCTAAGGTTCTGTGATTCTGGAACAAACAAGTTCATTAGAAGAGGATTCAATACAGGCAAGGAGACAAGTTTTGCCTGAAAGATAACAACAGCGATGGAGATCTGATGACTGTACTGAAAGAAGACAATGAAAGGGATGCTGCTGAAGAGATTGAAGAATGGAAGAGAAGAGGTTTGAAGAAGGCAAAAGATTTAGAAAGAAAAACAAGTTGGGATTTGCTGCACAATATCAACAGGACCCTGGGGAATTCCTGAAAGAGGAGATGGCAAGATTAAAAGGACAGCTGAGGGAGATCATTTTGGCAACAACGCTCTAGATGGATTGCAGGGAAAAAAAAGTCTTGCAAGGCAAACGAGTCAAGACAAGAGAAGATTACAATGCAGACAAGCGGTTTGATCACCAGTCAAAGGAGGAAAGGATGGATGTTTAGAAATACTACAGAATAAAAATTAATCACAGGAAAATCACAGCAGAGTGCACAGTCAGCATAATACGTAAAATTCCAAGACATCATCCACCACAATGAAGAAGCACTGCAGAACATGGCAGTGAAATATGGTCAACAAATTAGTGGGAGTGCTGGCAGTGCCCAAAGTGATGTATGCATGCACGTAAGTGTGCTCACATACAGAGATCAAAAACTCATCCCAAACTTCTCTGTGTGTTGAAACTGAAGACAGATGCAGTTACAGATAAAATTAGATTTTCAGACCTAAAAATAAAGACTTTGTAAAAATAAAAAAGCAAGACTCCTTTTTTCCCCTCTGCAGCAAAAAGAGAACGTATATGGGCATTTGATGCTCTCTGAATAGCTTGAAAGTCAGTGTAAATAATCTTCAGAAGGGTTGTGATATCAGAGAGGAATTCCCAGAACATTTTGCACTGTGTCAACACGACATCAAAACCAAGACACGTGTCCTCAGGTTTTTTGTTTGTGTATTCAGAGAAACTGAAAAGCCCTAGAGAAACCGCTCTGATCTCTTGGGTGTACCATAATGCTGTAACAGCTTCTGAACTCTGATTCATGTTGTGAATATAGACTCACAGAAACACTCAGGTTGGAAAAGACCCTTGGGATCATCAAGACCAACCATCAACCCTACTCTACAAGGTCACCCCTAAACCAGATCCTCCAACACTACATCTAAGGGTCACAGAATCACAGAATTATTAGGGATGGGAAGGGACCTTGAAAGATCATCCAGTCCAATCCCCATGCCAAAGCAGGATCACCTAGATCCAGTCACACAGGAACATCTCCTGGTGGGTTTTAAATGTCTTCAGAGAAGGAGACTCCACAACCCCCAGAGCAGACCCTTCCAGTGCCCTATCACTCTCACCGTGAAGAAGTTCCTTCTCATATTTATATGGAACCTCCTATGTTCCAGCTGACACCCATTGCCTCTCGTCCTGTCTTTTAAACTCACACAGGGATGGTGACCCAACCACCAATCCAGTGCCTGACCAAACTGAAATGGAAATACTAACTAATTGAAATATTTGAAACAAGAAATATTGAAATGATGCTCCAGAATTTGTGGCTTGTAGGAGATGCTAACTGTGTAGTTATCAGTGATCACAGTCCTGTTGGGGCAACAGGAAGGTTGCCCCAAGAGACAGCACATAGGCATCTCCACGACTCCTCATTCCCAAGTGATTAAATATTCCATGCTGAGAATACCAGACACTAGATATGGCCTTAGATAAGACTACTAGATTATGCTGATTTTGGTAATATTTATTTTACCTCCAGGACTCCAGCTTCCCCTTACACAAAAACCATATGTCCCTGAGAAGGAGGTTTAACTATATGTTGAGCTTTTTATCTTTTCTTTTCTTATTCTGCTCAAGTAGCAACCAAGCAGGTTGGAGACTAGTGGAAGACTAGGACCATTTAAGTAGACGATTTTATTTGTGCAGAATATTACATTGAAAGACCCCAGTAGCTATTAGTGATTATTAATCTTAAATTGCAATAATTGCCATATTTAACACAAAAAGAACAGGCTACGCTGCAGGTCATTAAGTCTTTTTAATCGTCATCCTTGCTAGTCTGGAAGACTCTTCACCCTACTCACTCAATTACTATTCTTAGTTTAGAATTAAAGGGCTAACATATATCAGAAGCCTCTGATTTCAAAATCAAGGATACTTCTCAGCAAAGAAAGTAAGAACATTAAAAAATTAAGGAGTTACAGGAAATTCAAGTTTCTAAGTAAAAATTGAAAGAAGAAACCAAAAGTAATTAAGGAAAAGTAGTATTTGTTGAATAAGAAGGAAAAAATGCTGGGAGTAGCCACTCTGAATGGCAGAACAGTTCATCGGCGTCAAAAGACCTTCCTCTTTGATCATTAAATATAATATAGGAAGACAAGAAGTGTCCTGCACTAGCAGGAACACAATAACTGATCTCAAAGTTCTTTGTATTCAGCTAACGAACAGGGGTAATTCATATCTCCTGAAATCTAACTTCAATTATCATGAGTTATCATAATGAGCTGTAGTATCTCATCCATTTTATTCCCATTCTTATTTCATATTTGAGGGAAAAGATAGTCAGCAGCATGTTATGTCACTAAATCCATCTAAAGGAAAATGAAAAAGAAGGACGTGTAGTCATCTACGCCACACACAAGCGCTATCTTAAACACTCAAGGTCAGCAGAACTCTGAATAGGTAGCCCCATTTTTTGTGCCTTGCTGATTAAAGAGAGCACGACTGACATCTGACTTTAAACACCAAAGAAAAGATTTCTAGAACTGTATCTGTCATTTAGTCTGCTAAGAATAAGCTACCTGGGTCACTCGAGATGTTAACTGGAGTACGTTTCCCCACCCCAGTTTAGATGACACACACTAAAAATATCTGATCAATTATTGGCACTTGGCAACCCTGTGACGCTTGGAATCATGGCTTAGTGGGCATGGTGGCATCAGGTTGATGGTTGGACTTGATAGGGGCAACAAAGCTGGGGAAGGGCCTGGAGAATAAATGAGAAGAGATTGAGAGCTGGGGCTGTTTAGTTTGAGGACGAGGAGATTTAGAGGAGACCTCATCACTCTCTACAACTAGCTGAAAGGACACTGTAGAGATTGTTGGTGCTGGTCTCTTCTCACAGGCCATTAGTGACAGAACCAGAGGGAAGGTCTTCAACCTTCAACAAGGTAGGTTTAGATCGAACATTAGGAAAATATTATTTATGGGAAGAGTGTTCAGGAGGATCTGGTTTAGAGGTGAACTTGTAGAGTAGGGTTGATGGTTGGATTCAATGATCCCAAGGGTCTTTCCAACTTGAATGATTCCATGATCTTGGAGGTCTCTTCCAAACGTAATGATGTTATGACTCTATGAAAACTGACTGAGTCAGCAAGATCCCACACTGCTTATCTGCCAGCACCACCAGTTACTTCTGAAAAGGCAGCCTGAGCTTTTGAATAATCTTTCAAAAGCAGCTACTGGCTCAAAGATATTAATGGACACTAGGCAATCTCAGCTCTTAGCTCTGATATTGCCATCCTTTCCCTCGCAATCTGCTTCTCTGGAAAAGTCACAGGGGTTAAAAAAATTCAGCAAAGCCTAATCAGTCTGCATTCAGTTTCAATGAGCTTTGGATCAGGCAGTTCAATACACTTTATAAACAATATAAACACATTACTGTTGCAGTTTAGCAGAGTAAAGTGATTTGCATTTGTCTCTTCATTGCTTTCTTTGCACTAAAATTCACTAAGCCTAGCAAAAAAAAAGCAACATAGAATCACAGGACACTGGGGATTGGAAGGGACCTTGAAAGACCACCAGTCCAAACCCCCTGCCACAGCAGGATCACCTAGGTCTAGTCACACAGGAACATACCCCAGCAGGTTGTAAACATCTCCAGAGAAGGAGACTCCACAACCTCCCTAGGCAGCCTCAACAAGAAGAAGTTCCTTCTCCTATTTACGTGGAACCTCCTATGTTCCAGCTCACACCACTTGTTCCTTGTCCTATCACTAGATGACACCGAGCGGAGCCTGGCTCCATCCTCCTGACGCCCACCCTTTCCATATTTATCAACATGAATGAGTTCACCCCTCACTCTCCTTTTTTTCCAAGCTAAAGAGACACAACTCAGCCTCAGTGGACTAAACCAGACAACTGAAAGTGAGAAAGAACTTCTTTCTTGACACAGTAAATGCTTCCAATGAACCCATGTGACTCAAGGTCTGCAGTAAACGACCTGTAAAAGCAAGATTTCTAGTTCTGCTGCTTGGAGATTCTACGAAAGCAAAGATTATTGGAACTGGTACTAATTTTAAAGTTATTCATTTTACATTCACACAGTTAACAATTATTAAGGTCCAACTAGTTGTATAAAATAGAAGCTTGAAAGTCCACAGCAACTATGGAAAACGTGGTTGAAACAGTCCCAAAACCACACTTACAGATCGGAGGAGCCTGCAGGACTTTGCCAGAACATCTGCTTCCCAATGGCTTTACTTTGTTCTGCTCTTTAGAAAACACAGGCAAGTCACACACCCCAAATACAACAGGTTGGGACGTTCCTCATGAGTTGCTGAGCTTCAGTTCCAGTAGTTTGGCAAAACAAAGGTAAAGATTGCAGAGAATAAATGGTGACTAATTGCTTTTGAATGAAGAAAGATTCCAGTGAATTAAAGAGGACTCTCAAAGGCAGGATAGAAAAAAACCACTTCCTTNTTTTGTGCCTTGCTGATTAAAGAGAGCACGACTGACATCTGACTTTAAACACCAAAGAAAAGATTTCTAGAACTGTATCTGTCATTTAGTCTGCTAAGAATAAGCTACCTGGGTCACTCGAGATGTTAACTGGAGTACGTTTCCCCACCCCAGTTTAGATGACACACACTAAAAATATCTGATCAATTATTGGCACTTGGCAACCCTGTGACGCTTGGAATCATGGCTTAGTGGGCATGGTGGCATCAGGTTGATGGTTGGACTTGATGAGGGCAACAAAGCTGGGGAAGGGCCTGGAGAATAAATGAGAAGAGATTGAGAGCTGGGGCTGTTTAGTTTGAGGACGAGGAGATTTAGAGGAGACCTCATCACTCTCTACAACTAGCTGAAAGGACACTGTAGAGATTGTTGGTGCTGGTCTCTTCTCACAGGCCATTAGTGACAGAACCAGAGGGAAGGTCTTCAACCTTCAACAAGGTAGGTTTAGATCGAACATTAGGAAAATATTATTTATGGGAAGAGTGTTCAGGAGGATCTGGTTTAGAGGTGAACTTGTAGAGTAGGGTTGATGGTTGGATTCAATGATCCCAAGGGTCTTTCCAACTTGAATGATTCCATGATCTAGGAGGTCTCTTCCAAACTTAATGATGTTATGACTCTATGAAAACTGACTGAGTCAGCAAGATCCCACACTGCTTATCTGCCAGCACCACCAGTTACTTCTGAAAAGGCAGCCTGAGCTTTTGAATAATCTTTCAAAAGCAGCTACTGGCTCAAAGATATTAATGGACACTAGGCAATCTCAGCTCTTAGCTCTGATATTGCCATCCTTTCCCTCGCAATCTGCTTCTCTGGAAAAGTCACAGGGGTTAAAAAAATTCAGCAAAGCCTAATCAGTCTGCATTCAGTTTCAATGAGCTTTGGATCAGGCAGTTCAATACACTTTATAAACAATATAAACACATTACTGTTGCAGTTTAGCAGAGTAAAGTGATTTGCATTTGTCTCTTCATTGCTTTCTTTGCACTAAAATTCACTAAGCCTAGCAAAAAAAAAGCAACATAGAATCACAGGACACTGGGGATTGGAAGGGACCTTGAAAGACCACCAGTCCAATCCCCCTGCCACAGCAGGATCACCTAGGTCTAGTCACACAGGAACATACCCCAGCAGGTTGTAAACATCTCCAGAGAAGGAGACTCCACAACCTCCCTAGGCAGCCTCAACAAGAAGAAGTTCCTTCTCCTATTTACGTGGAACCTCCTATGTTCCAGCTCACACCACTTGTTCCTTGTCCTATCACTAGATGACACCGAGCGGAGCCTGGCTCCATCCTCCTGACGCCCACCCTTTCCATATTTATCAACATGAATGAGTTCACCCCTCACTCTCCTTTTTTTCCAAGCTAAAGAGACACAACTCAGCCTCAGTGGACTAAACCAGACAACTGAAAGTGAGAAAGAACTTCTTTCTTGACACAGTAAATGCTTCCAATGAACCCATGTGACTCAAGGTCTACAGTAAACGACCTGTAAAAGCAAGATTTCTAGTTCTGCTGCTTGGAGATTCTACGAAAGCAAAGATTATTGGAACTGGTACTAATTTTAAAGTTATTCATTTTACATTCACACAGTTAACAATTATTAAGGTCCAACTAGTTGTATAAAATAGAAGCTTGAAAGTCCACAGCAACTATGGAAAACGTGGTTGAAACAGTCCCAAAACCACACTTACAGATCGGAGGAGCCTGCAGGACTTTGCCAGAACATCTGCTTCCCAATGGCTTTACTTTGTTCTGCTCTTTAGAAAACACAGGCAAGTCACACACCCCAAATACAACAGGTTGGGACGTTCCTCATGAGTTGCTGAGCTTCAGTTCCAGTAGTTTGGCAAAACAAAGGTAAAGATTGCAGAGAATAAATGGTGACTAATTGCTTTTGAATGAAGAAAGATTCCAGTGAATTAAAGAGGACTCTCAAAGGCAGGATAGAAAAAAACCACTTCCTTCTGTAAGTATTAAAGTTTGGTTAGTGCCTTTCCAAACAGCTTGAGCTGATTCATGTGTTGAAATAAAACACAAAAGCTGATAGAAAGACTGACAGTACCAGGGATGTGCTTCAATTAACATTTAGGGAGTTGTCCGAGTTGATAGAGAGTTTAAAAAGTACCATCTTCCGCTCCTACGACCTTTGGAATACTGCTGGGTTTTTTCCTTCTCTTGAATGGCAATCACAGAATCACAGAACATTAGGGATTGGAAGGGACCTTGAAAGATCGTCCAATCCCCCTGCCATAGCAGCATCACCTAGATCAAGTAGCACAGGAATATATCCAGGTGGCTTTTAATCATCTCCAGAGAAGGAGGCTGCAAAATGCCCCTGGGCAGCCCATTCCAGTGCTCTGTCAACCTCACTGTGAAGAAGTTCCTTCTCCTATTGATGTGGAACCTCCTCTGCTCCAGCTGACACCCATTGCCCATTGTCTTGTCACTAGAAGCCACTGTGCAGAGCCTGGCTCCATCCTCCTGACACCCACCCGTCACATATTTATAAACATTAATGAGGTGACCCCTCAGTCTCCTTTTTTCCAAGCTAAAGAGACCCAGGTCATAGAATCATTAGGGATCGGAAGGGACCTCGAAAGATCATCTAGTCCAATCCCCCTCACACAGCAGGATCACCCAGACCAAGTCACACAGTCAGTCGGGGTTAGAGGGGACCACAGGATCATCCAGTTCCAACTCCCCTACCATGGGCAGGGACACCCCACCCTAGATCAGGCTGGCCAGAGCCCCATCCAGCCTGGTCTTAAACACCTCCAAGGATGGGGCCTCCACCACCTTCCTGGGCAACCCAATCCAGGCTCTCACCACTTCCACGCTGAAGAACTTCCTCCTCACATTCAGTCTAAATCTACCCATCTCCAGCTTTGCTCCCCCTAGTCCTGTCGCTACCTGACATCCTAAAAAGCCCCTCCCTCAGTGTTAACTGTTAACCCGTGAATGAAATGTCTATATGCCTTTCTGTGTACTTTCTGTGTCCATGTTCCTCCCTTGCCTTATGTGAGCAACACACAAAACCTGTGCTCTGATGGAGATGAAAGCCAAGTTCTAGCATGCTCCTCAGGTTAATACCCTGCCAACAGCCTCGAACAGACATGCACAAAGCACATAAAAAGGCCTAAGGGCACATATATCCCAAATCACACAACATTAGGGATTGGAAGGGACCTTGAAAGATCAGCTAGTCCAGCCCAACAAAACTAAATGCCAAAGTAAGCTTACACCTTGAGCTGTTTGCATGGAAATGAAAATAACCTCTGAAAACAGAGAGATGTGTGGAGAGGGTTCTCTGTGTGCACGTTCCCTTTAAATCGCTGTGTAAAAATCAAGGAGAGCCTGCTGACTGCATTGCTGTTACACATTTGAGTGTCTGGAACGTAACCTGCAAGTAATGTAATGAATAGAAACACCTGCTTATGCAAGGGATCTCAATTCTGTTTTTAAAAGTCATTTACGCTGCTTTAACAGACTACATTAGACAACGTGAAAGCAGGAAAACATAAATGAGGATGAGGATATGGATACTTGATGTTTGCAGCTTCTTGATTACAAAAGCCTTCTGCTTATAAAGCATCTTTAAACATCACCAGGGAGCCCAACTTCGGTCTTGTCAGTAAAGGCATTTTGCAGCGTCGCAGATTTATAGTCCATGTGTTGCTGTAGGTAAGCAAATTGAGAGGACAGACAGCACAAGCAGGCTGTAATAGCTGAAGTGCCACGCTGCTGGCACTTCAGATTCCTTAAACATGAATTCAATCTGGAGACTTGCCTCAGTCTCAAGAAGTGTCTTCACTCCTGTAAAACTGGCTTTGCTAGCTTCTGGAGGCTGTGAATCCTGCAAATGATTATCACAGCAGTGCAAGTGGGATGGCATTGCTTTGGCCAGAGAATCACAGAACTGTTGAGGCTGGAAAAGACTCCTAAGATCATCAAGCCCAGCCTATAATGGAATCATCAGGGATTGGAAGGGACCTTGAAAGATCCTCCAGGCCAATCGCCCTGACACAGCAGGATCACCTAAATCAAGTTGCACAGGAACACATCCAGGTGGGTTTTAAACGTCTCCAGAGAAGGAGACTCCACAACCTCCCTGGGTAGCCTGTTCCAGTGCTCTGTCATCTTCACTGGGAAGAAGTTCCTTCTGATATTTATATGGAAGCTCCTATGTTCCAGCTTACAACCATTGCCCTCATTCTATCACTAGATGACACTGAGAAGAGCCTGGGTCCCCATGAACTAACATCACCATAATCAGCCAGACCAGGCCACTAAGTGCCACATCCAGTCTGTCCTTAAACACCTCCAGGGATGGCAACTCCATCACTGCCCTGAGCAGTCCATTCTAGGACCACACTTTTCATGAGAAAGGGCTTCCTAATGTCCCCTAACCCTCCCGTGGTGCAGCTTCAGGCCCTGTCCTCTCATCCTATCAATAGCTGCCTGGGAGAAGAGCCCAAACCCCTCCTGACTACAGCCTCCCTTCAAGGAGTTGTAGAGATGGAGAAGGCACCCCCTGAGTCTCATCCAGGCTAAACAGCCCCAGCTCCCTCAACCTTTCCTCATCACACTTTCCTTCCAGTGAGACCAGCTGTGTTCCAAAGGAGCTAAGATGTTTCCCTAAAATGCTTTTTCCTTATGTACAATAAAAAGCCTGATGATACAAACAGCTTTAAATGAGATACTGGAAAGTCATGACAAGTAAAGGGTGTATTTTAAGGCAATGAGGTAGTTTCTGTTGTTCCAAGAATGCTCTCACAATACCAGCTCTGCTTCTATGATCTACAACATATTTCAGCGGCGTATGGCACAGTTTTCCTAAGCAACACACCTTCCCCAAGGAGCAGAAGCAAGTTCTTCATTCCATATGTGATCACAATTACCTCAATTGTACGTGTAAGTATTTCAAGTACTGAGACAAAGACAGCACAAGCAGCAAACAGCATCATACTGCTTCCAACAGGGTGAATTTCCAAGAGGGAAATTTATGGAATGTGAAGACCGACACTACAGGTTTTAAAAAAGTCATTTCTTGACAGCTTCTGAAAAACAGCAAAACCTGAAGCCTACCCAATCACTCACCACCTAGAGGAGGTTCCCTATTGGAAGGAACTTCTTCACGGTGAGAGTGACAGACCACTGGAACGGACTGCCCAGGGTGGTTGTGGAATCTCCTCTCTGGAGATGTTGAAAACCTGCCTGGATATATTCCTGTGCTACTTGGTCTAGGTGATGCTGCTGTGGCAGGGGAATTGGACTGGATGATCTTTCAAGGTCCCTTCCAATCCCTACTGTTCTGTGATCCAAACCAAACTGACCATGTCCCAGTCCTGAGGAGAACACACTCCTAACCTTCATCCTTTGCCTTTCCCAAACACCTAGGACAGGCAGAGTTGCAAGGAGAAATACTCACAAACAGCACNGATCATTCGAGCCTCTCCCGATATTGGATCGGGACAACAACTCTGTGATCTTTAACATTTTCTGAGGGTTTGCCATCTTACAAACTTTGTATATATTTGTAAGTATTGATTTCTTCTGCTTTTATAAGTCCACCAGGAAAACTTAGCAGCAATTTGCTGTGCACATAAATGCAAGATGAAAAGTAATTAACTAGTATATCATCTGTTTCTGGACAGGATGGATGCATAGGATTCTAAATGGGACACAGATTTATAGCTGTGTATGATGGAACTAGAGTTCCTCTCTTAAAATTGGGCCCATGCAGCTACAGCACAACTGTCCACAGCTTGGCAGAATCTGGGGTGTTCTGCCAATGTTAAAACCTGTCTTCTCCAGCAAGGAAGGAAGTAATTTCTCCTGTCACTATACAACTGCACTAAGCAAGAAGTCAAGGCCTTCCAACTTACAGGACACATCTCCTCCCGCAGCACTTTTGCAGGACCAAGCTCATCAGCCAAGCACCTATTAAAAAGCCTTTTGCTCTCCTGAAACATGGTCTGGAAAACCAGTGACAGCAGAGCCCATCAACAGGCATAAAGAGGAGAAAAACCACACGTTCCAGGTGTGGGTTGAGTTTTGCTTTTAAGAAAACGATGCTGAATCTCTTCCCTGACAGCTAGTCAATGAGAGAATGATAATATAATAACTCTAAGGGTGTGACGAGATAAAAGCATTTGCTGTAGATTCAGACACTGGCAGTACTCAAGCATTTTAGGATTTATTTCTATTTACTTCTGTTCCTCTAAAAAAAAAAAACCCAAATGGCTCTAGAGTACCTTATCCTTCCCATCAAATACAGGTTCATAAAATAAATGAGCCACATAAACAGAGACAACATTTTAAATGGAATTCCATCACTAAAAAGTCAACTCATCTACTCATTACACATTAAAATGTGAAAAATTTGAAGCAGAGTCTAAGCAAATACGTTTCAGGCAGGTACTGTCCTATTTGGTGAGGGAGGCAGCACTAACAAAAACACAGTCCACACTACAAGAATGGATGTTATATCATTACCTCAATGTCCCCCATTCTGTATCTTTTCAGAGGTGTGATGAGAATGAGCTCTCACGGGTAATTTGTGTAGCACAGGTCACCAATGGTATGGTGTTGAATTCACTGTGCACAGAGGTCTGCACTTTTATGGGGTTTGGTGCTAATGCTTAGAAGTAGATGGAAAATTCATGACTGAGACATAAATACTATCACAGTCTTGTTGTCTTCTTTCCTACTGTGTGGTTTGCTTCTAACACCGCAGAAGAGAATGCAGGAATATTTCTGTATGGATGGAGCTGGTTCTTTTTATGGGGAATGGGGAAAAAGGAGACTGAGGGGTGACCCCATTAATATTTATATGTGAAGGGTGGGTGTCAGGAGGATGGAGCCAGGATCTGCTCAGTTGCACCCAATGATAGGACAAGGGTCAGTGGCTGTGAGCTGGAACAGAGGAGGTTCCACATTAATATGAGAAGGAACTTCTTCACAGTGAGGTTAACAGAGCACTGGAATGGGCTGCCCAGGGAGTTTTGGAGTCTCCTTCTCTGGAGACATTTAAATCCCACCTGGACATGTTCCTGTGTTACTTGATCTAAGTGATCCTGCTGTGGCAGGGGGATTGCACCAGATGATCTTTCGAGGTCCCTTCCAACCCCTAATGTTCTGTGATTCTGTGAGTTACATCTCTTTACAACTCTAGATATAAGCAGGAGTGATCTAATTTTCAATAGCTAGTCAGTATAATAAGAGCCTTTCAAAGAATTATAGCAGTAATCTTAATGGGGTAACTAACAGTTGTGTCAACATTTCACTGCCTGTTAAATATAATAAGGCATGAAGGGAAGTGCTGACAAAACTTTATCCATAATTGCTGCTCTTAGTAAAGAACAATATCCAAACGATATGTTTGCTTCTCTGAAATAAAAACAATACATAGATAGATAGGTAGATAGATAAATGAGGTTGTCACAAAGTTTTGAAGTAAATGAAATTCTAAATTTTGATTTGGTTTTAATCACAGAATCACAGAACATTAGGGATTGGAAGGGACCTCGAAAGATCATCTAGTCCAATCCCCCTGCCACAGCAGGATCATCTAGACCAAGTCACGCAGGAACACATCCAGGTGGGTTTTAAATGGTTCCAGAGGAGACTCCACAATTAAATTTGTTTTTAATTGGTTGCAAAATCTACTTGATATTTAATTTACTGAACTTTTTTCCACGCGTTAGCTATTTTTATGTGGATGTGGGCTTGACCGATATAGCAGTGCTGTTTGGAACAGCAAATAACTTACTAATTTAGGCTAATGCTCTATTTCAACTGCAGTGATGTAAATGAAGCATTCAAAAGACAGTTTCTAGGATGAGCTGGTTTAGAAAAATCACTTGTGTAACACACTTTATCTGGAAAAAAAATGTGTTACATAAAAAACAATTAGAAAAAGTTCTGTATGACAAATTCTTGTTCCCCCACCAGCCTGTGACATTTCACTGCTGATAGAGACTTTTTTTCCCTGGAAGCGCAAATGGAAGATTCCCAGTTGGTGTGGAAAAGTTAAAAAAAAAAGAGACAAAAAGGTTTTGATTGACTTATATCATCAACATTCAGCACTGAATCACAGAATCACAGGACATTAGGGATTGGA
>VXBP01007147.1:70643-227751 GCA_013400115.1 Rhinopomastus cyanomelas | reverse complement strand
CAACAGCATCGTGGGGTGGATCAGAAGGAGGGTGGCTAGCAAATCGATAGAGGTTCTTCTGCCCCTCTACTCTGCTCTGGTGATACCATATCTGGAGTATTATGTCCAGTGATGGGCCTCTCAGTTCAAGAGGGACACAGAACTGCTGGAAAGAGTCCAGTACAGAGCAACGAAGGTGATGAAGGGAATATAACACCTCCCTTACGAGGACAGGCTGAGGGAGCTGGGTCTCTTTAGCTTGCAGAAAGGGTGACTGAGGTCTCACTGAATGGCAGCACAGTCTGCTGGGGTGTTGGTGACACCACCCAGCTTTGTGTCATCACCAGATTTGGTGACAGTGCACCCTACTCCCTCATCCCAGTCATCAATTAGTAAATTGAACAGGACTGGTCCCAGCACCAACCCCAGGGGGACTCTACTAGATACAGGCCTCCAACTACACTNGGACTCTACTAGATACAGGCCTCCAACTACACTCTGTGCCATTGACCACTACTCTCTGCCTACTATCCTGGAGCCAGTTCACAATCCACCTCACTACCTGATCATCCAACCCACTTGCAGCCTCAGTTTAGCTGCAATGATGCTGTGGGAGCCTGTGTCAAATGCTTTAGTGAAGTCAAGTTAGACCACATCCACTGCTCTGCCATCATCTATCCACTTGGTTATAATCTCATAAAAGGCTCTCAGGCTGGTCAAACATGACTTCTCTTTGGTGAAGCCATGATGACTATCCCTAATGACTCTCTTTTCCTTGCTGTGCCTGGAGACTGTGTCTAGGACAAATTGTTCCATCACTTTTCCTGAGATCATAGGATCATCTGAAGGCTGGCAGGAGGGGGGGACAGGCTCTTTTCACTTGCTCCCTGAGATAGGACAAGGAGCAATGGGTGTGGAGGTGAGGCTGTCTGGTCTATAGTTACCTTGGTCCTCCTTCTTTCCCTTTTTGAGGATTGGAGTGAAATTTGCTATCCTCCAGTCTCTAGGCCCCTCTCCTGATCCCCATAACTTAGCAAAGATGATGGAGAGTGGCCTAGCAATGACTTCCACCATCTCCCTTAGTACGCCAGTGTGCATCCCATCTGGGCCTATGATCGGATCGTTCTTTCCTTGTCCAAGGTTCCTGGGCCAAAGGAACACCCTGATCACATCAAAAACCTTAAGAAATTGCTTTTGGGGACTGGCTATGGATCTCTCACTTTGTGGGGTCAGTTTCTCAGCAGTGGCAGAACCATCTGCTTTATCAGCCACAAAACTTCATTGCTGGTGTTCAGACGTGTCACTGCAATACTGCAAAATGTACTGTGTTTGACTCATGTAGTGGTACCTGAGAGTTTTCACTGATAAAGCACAAGCAGTGGTCCTTAGAGAGCACAGAAATTCCGTAAAGAGAGACTCAACAAGTAAAGCCACAACAAGGACAATGAGAAGGAAAATTCAGGAGATTTCATTGCTTTCATACACAATGTGGGGATTGCAGAATCACAGAACACGCACCCTTTCCATATTTATCAACTTTAATGGGGTCACCCCTCAGTCTTCTTTTTTCTAAGCTCAAGAGAACCAGCCTTTTATCATAAAGGATTGAGAGGGCAGATACCTCTTTGAGAAATATATCTTAAAAAAAAAAATCCATTGATTTAGTCAGCAATGAATTATATTCTCAGGGTATTAATCGTCAGCTAATTTATTTCATCTCATGAGGTCTGTCCGCAAGCAAGTCTCCAAGTGGTACTGGGCCACATAGGAGTGAGTGGTTTATCTCAGAGTGTGATGTTCTCATAGGTCTGGCAGTCTCTGGGAAGATGTCACACTGCTAATCAGCATTATAAGAAGCAACACATTTCCCTCTCTCCATGTGTAGGGATTTTATGTTCCTGGGCAGCTGACAGGACACCAGATGTCCGACTTTTCTTATTAGTAAAGCTGGGGAGTGCCACTGAGAGGTGTAATTCAAACCTAACCTTGATAAAGGTGTTGTTGAAAGGGCCTAAAGATAGCTAGGGAAGGGCTTTTTTCAAGAGTTTCTAGGAATAGGACAAGGGGAAATTACTTTAAGCTATAAGAGAGTAAATTTAGATTAGATATGAGGAGGAAATTCTCCACAGTGAGGGTGCTGAGGCCTTGGAACTGGTTGCTCAGGGAAGTTGTGTCTACTCCAGCCCTGGAGTGTTCAAAGCTAGGTTGGATGAGAATCTGAGCAACCTGTTCTGCTGAGAGGTGTTGCTGCCTATGGCAGGGGGTTGACACTGGGTGAGCTCGGAGGTCCCTTCCAACCTAATCTGTTCTGTGATTGTGTGAAGCATCTGGGAACACTCTCTGTATTTTGCTCTTTTGGCACAAATATTGACCTAATTGACAAGCAAATTGAATACACTATAGTCACTTAACTGCTCAATATTTGGGTCATTAACAGCAGAGAAACTGCAGAGGAACTGGATGATCTTTAATGTCCCTTCCAGTCAAAACCATTCTGGGATTCTATGATTCTATGAGATTCTCCTGATTTTCGCCTGCACTCATCCAGCTAGGAGAAGGAAAAGATTAGCCCTCAGTGAGACTGCCAATGTCACTATCAAGAATATGTGACAAAAAGCCAAGAGGTTGTGGCACCTAACCTAACCTCAAAGTGCACCTCCTGAGAAAGGGCAAGTGTAAACCATAAATTCCTCATTGGTGAAAGAGCTGCAGGTGTAAGAGAATCATAGAATCACAGAACTGTTAGGTTTGAAAAGACCTTCAAGCTCATTAAGTCCAACCATTAACACAACTGTCCCAAGGCAGCTTCTCCTCTGGCAAATAACCAGCTCACAAAACCCCTAATTGCCGTTCTGTCTTTAAAACAGCATTTCCACTTGCACCCTAGGGTTAAAAAATAGGGAAAAAATTCAGCAAGCGGTGATGCTCTGTTGTACTAAATTAAAGTGTAGAGGAATTAGAAGGGGTTGCCGGTTACTTCATGTAGTAATAGTCTATTCTTCTCACCCTCACAGCAGCACCAGAACTTTGTTCCTCACAAGCAGCCAAGTGGATTTCCCAAGAGGCAAACGCTCCTGCTACCAGCATCTGGTGGTCAGGGTGAGTTTTCCATTGCTTTTCTGTTGAATCACTCAGGTTGGAAAGGACCTTCAAAGTCATTGAGTCCAACCATGAACTCAGCTGTCTCATCCCACCACTAAACCCTGTCACTGAGCTCCAGATCTCCACGACTGTGAAACACAGCCAGGGATGGCTATTCAACCCCAACCCGGGCAACCTGTTCCAAGGCCTGAGGGCCCTTTCCTTTTCCTTGTGGCCAGCCAGCCTCCCTTGGGACAACTTTTTCAGGTGCAAAATTCCCAGGTTTTATCCTGCTTTGCCACACAATATTTTGTGTGTGGAATACAACTACCAGTTTTCCTACCAGTAGATAGAGGGACAGGCATACGTAGTATTTAGCTTGGAGAAGAGGAGACTGAAGAGTGACCTCAATAATGTCTATAAATATGTGAGGGGTGGGTGTCAGGAGGATGGAGTCAGGCTATTCTCAATGTCCTCTGGTGATAGGACAAGAGGCAATGGGTGCAAGCTGGAACATAGGAGGTTCCATATAAATATCAGAAGGAATTTCTTCACAGTGAGGGTAACGGTGCATTGGAACAGGCTGCCCAGGAGGTTTGTGGAGTCTTCTTCTCTGGAGATGTTTAAAACCCGCCTGGATATGTTTCTGTGCATCGTGGTGTAGGTGATTCTGCTGTGACAGGAGGATTGAACTAGGTAATCTTTTGAGGTCCCTTCAGATCCCTGATTATTCTATGATTCTATAATTCTATTTCAGACCTATCTTAAATGCCTCAGAGCTGTCTCTGACACCTGATGTGAGTCAGCAACAACCTCTTGCCTGTCTCTCTGCTGTTGTGCCAGATGTTCTTTTCAGTAAAAATCTGTTCAGCACAATTAACACCATTAGATGTTTTCTAGTGAGGATAAAGAATAGGTTAACATAAATACAAAACATCTCTTTGTCAACTACCAAGTACCCTCATGACTGGTCTTGCAAGGTCTCTAGGTGTGGGAATGCATGAGTTTCTCCAGATGGAGAAATAATATCCTGAAGAATTCATCACCTGGATGATCCTGCTCACAAGCCTTGGCTTGTACAGTATATTGGAATGGGCTGCCCAGGGAGGGGGTGAAGTTACCATCCCTGAAGGGGTTCAACAAATGGGCAGACAAGGTGTTTCAGGAGATGATTTAGTGCTTGGGGATTGTAGGGTGGACAGCTGGGCTTGATGATCACACAATCATAGAATGGCTGGAGTTGGAAGGGACCTTAAAGATCATCCAGTTCCAACACCCCTGCACAGGCAGAGACACCTTCTCTAGATCACTAGGTTGCTCAGGGCCCCACACAATCTGGCCTTCAACACTGCCACGGATGGATGGGACAGCCAAACTACCTTGGGCAACCTGTTCCAGCATCTCAGCACCCTCACAGCAAAGAATTCATTCCTCATGTCCAATGTCAATCTCCCCTCTTCAAGTCTGGAACCTTTTCCCCTTGTCCTGTCATTACCACTCCTCTCAAAAGCCCTTCCCCATCTTTCTTGTACCTCACTTCAGAGATTGGAAAGCTGCTCAAAGGTCACCTGGGAACCTCCTCTTCTCTAGGCTGAACAACCCCAACTTGCTCAGTCTGTCCTCACTCATAGGGGAGGTGCTCCAGCCCACTGATCATTGTAGTTGCTCCCCTCTGGACACCTTGCAGGAGCTCTGTGTCCTTCTGATTTTGGGAACTCCAGAACTGGACTCAGTGTTTCAGATGGGGTCTCACAAGATTCTGAAGATCTTTTGCAACCTTGGTGATTCTATGATTCTACAGCAGTTCTTTATTTGCATTGTGCAGTTCCCCCTGATGAACGGGATGCAAGCAGTTAAATTTCTTCACTGCTGAAATCGGTCCAAGGCAATGTTTTCTACCAACTCCTCTCCTAAATTACAATAATAAGACTTTATTTGCTTAATGTCAAGCTATCATCAATCCCATGCAAATTGTTAGCTTGGCAACAAAACACCATGTAATTGTCACCACAATCTTCATCCTCAGCAGTCTTGATTTTTCAAAATACTAGTTCATCAATAAAGCATTGTAAAGGCTTCCAGCTCCAATGCAAATGCAGTACGGAAGCTCTTTTCATCTGTGATGTCAATAAGCCAAGATGAGAAAAGCCAACGAGACTCATCTTGAGTGACAAGTGGGGCTATGTATATCTATTTTAAGTCTAATGAATAAATGACATCCCCACTAATGATTTATCCCCTTTCAGCTTTAACAAACAGCTTCAGTGGTAACAACTAATGTTATTGCTGCGTTAGGAGCATGAGCTGGCGCATAGCTAAGGCCTTGTTCGCTATTCATGAATGCCGCCTCGCACGTGGAACCTGACGCGGTAATTACAACTACAACTCTTCATTTCCTTCTTTTTAAAAGTAAGATACTGGGGAATGCCATTTAGTCATTACTGGGAATGACTCGTTATCTCTAATGAACTTAACTCTGTGTGCTGCTTTTGGCTTGTAGCGGGCTTCATGCTAATGCCAATCAAGAGAGAAAATGTGTGAAGGAAAAAAGTATCATCACTTGAGATGCTAACGTTTCATGAATTTTCATTCTATTCCCACCGGATCAGAGGCCTTGGTTGCTGTACCCTCCTCAGAAACACTGCTGTTGAGGCAAGAGGGGATGGATATGACCCCACTTAGAGAAATTCATTTTGGTGCCTGTGACATTAAATGTGCTGCAGAAAATGTGATTTTAGCCCCTGCCACTTGTTTCTATTCTTATCCCAATTTCGAAGCACTCACCCGTATCTGTCTCATTAGGAGATGGTTAGGATGTGCTGTTCATTTAGCCTATGGGAAATGGGCTGCTCCACTGGGCAGAGGCTTTTCAGGAAGGTATCTTTTCCTGGTGGCTTGAAAAGCAAGAGAGGATTGTCCTGGGCGCTATCATCAGCAGTTGTGGATGTCCGGGCCAGAAAACAATCCATTTCAAGCAAGCAATGGGAACAGGTTGTTTTTACACAATTCACAGTTTATTAGGGTTGGAAGGGGCCCTCAAAGGTCATCGGGTCCAACCCTCCTGCTCAAGTAGGATACAAATTACTGAAGAGCAGACCCGCCTAAAAAGCCTCCATCAGCTCCACAAAACCGCATCCCGCTGGGGCTGAAACATCTCCAGAGAAGGGGACTCCACAGCCTCCATGGGCAACCCCTTCCAAGATTTCATAACCTTGACTGGAAAGATGTTTTTCCACCGATTGAAGTGAAACAACCTGTGTTCCATGTCCCATTTAACACCATGGAAAAGAGAGGATTCCTTTTTGCACTCAGCCCTCAAGGATTTATAGACAGGGATTAAATCCCCTTGGAGCCTTCTTTTGGCCAAACTACAAGGTCCCAACGTTCTTACTCTTTCTTCATAAGGCAGTTGTTCCAGACCCCCAGTCATCCTCGTAGCTCTGCACTGACACAGGATTCCAGGTGCGGCCTCAGTAAAGCAGAATCAAGGGGTAGAAGAACTTCCCTTGATCTGCTAGACACCCTCCTCTTGATCCATCCCACCATCCTCTTGGCATTCTTGGCCACCATGGCCCACTGATGATCAATTTTTAGTTTATTATTGACAAAAATTCCAAGATCACTCTCCCTAGTGGAACTCTCTAGCTGGGCACTACCCATCCTGTATTGATGCCTTCCATTATTCCTTCCCAAGGGAAGGACTCTACATTTACTTTTGTTAAAACTCATTCATTTCCTCTTAGCCCCACCCTCCAGCCTGGCCAAATCTTCTTCCAAATCTTATCCAGAGCAACAGACACAGAAGCAGCAATAGATGTCACAACCTGAAGAGCTGCTGCAAGACACAAATGTCCCCCAGTCAACTTGTGGAGACATTTAGTTGGAAGATTGACCATTTAGCTGGGAGATTGACCTTGGCACTAACGACAAATCCAGAAGGATGATGATGATGAAGCTGGTTTTCTGCAATTAGCTTCTATTGTTGGGTTCCCTCCTGCTTCCTTATAGTTAAAATCTGTTTTTGTCGTTCCTGCAGTGTCTGTCATCTTCCCTGTGTGGAGGAAATCTTGATGCACCAAGACTTGATACTAGTAAACCTGACACTAACAATAAATATGAGCATCAGGGAGGCAATCACTTCTCTTTCCGCCTTTGCAGAGTTCCCCCACTGAATCATTAAACATCCCCACTGTTCTCTAACCTCAGTGCATTTGTCTGGAGGGAGATGAATGCTCCTCTGAAGCCAGGGGTCATTTTTCAAAGGATTGGTTTTCTCCTTTTTTGTGCTCATTTTTCTCAAGGTGTCTCTCATCCATGGCGACAGCAGTTTGTACATCAGCTCTTCACCTCTTGAGAGCTGCATGAAAGATTTTAGCCTTTTACACTTGTGCCTCCTATTTACTCAGGCACAAGCAAGAGCAGCTACCTGGAAAAGCAGGAGGGAACACAAAGCCGGAGCAGAAGGCAATGGTGTGGGTTTGGTGTCCTGGAGTTGTTCAGCCTGGAGAAGAGAAGGCTCTAGAGGGACCTGATAGGGACCTTCCAGTACCAGGGGAATGCAGGAAGACTGGAGAGGGACTGTTTATGAAGTTCTGTAGTGATAGTATGAGGAGCAATGATTAGAGAAGGGGAGATTTAAATTATATGTTAGGAAGAAGTTATTAGCAGGAAGGTGGTTGAACATTGGAACAGGTGCCCAGGGAGGCAGTTGAAGCCTTATCCCTTGAGATATTCAAGGACAGGCTGGACAATACTCTGAGCAACCTGATCTAGTTGAAGATGTCCCTACTCAGCACAGGGGGTTTGGATGATATGGCCTTTGGAGGTCCCTTCCAACCCAACACATTCTATGATTCTGTGGTTCTCTGACTTGACGGGCTCCCACGTCACCTCTAGAGAGCAGGGAGTCACCTTGAAGAGCAACTATTTGCATCCAAGTATTGCAGACACTGGATTTCTGAGCACAGGCTTCTGTTAACCTAATTCTCCTATTTCAATAAAAGCACTTTCAAAGATAAAAACCTAAAGAGATGGTTATTTGGAATGGTCACGCCTTGCAGTGAATACAAATACACTCTTAAAAGCCAGTAAAGCGCTAAAGCTTCTTACGGTCGGATCTGTCACTCAGTCACAATCAAACTTGATCCTCTTCGTTAAGGCTTAAGTTTTCAACTGGAATAAATATAAGCCGGCCTCTCACTCTCTCTGCCGTCGGAATGGTGCTTTGCTTTGTTTTGCTTGACGAAAATAAGGTGGGAACTAGTTGGCAAGTGTGTGGTACATGCCGTAGCAGTCAGACTAATAATCTTTAAGCTTTTCAAGCCCTGAGCCTTTACAACATAAAAAGTGAGAAACCAGGTCTTGCTGTCTGCACCTTTCTCTTTGTATGCAGAGCCCAGTGGAAAAGAGGGGCCAGAGAGCTCAAAAAAAATAGGTTTGGCCATCCTGGAAATGTTCTTTGTCCTTTTGAGGACTCTTACAAGGTTCAGGAGGAGGCTTCTGTTGTCCTTAATAGAATTGTTTGGATTGGAAAAGACCTTCAAGCTCAGTGAGCCCAACTGTTAACCCAATTGTCCCAACCCACCACTAAACCCTCTTCTTGAACTAGGGAGGTGCAATGGAAGATTCTGGCATCTGGGCAAGAACAACCTCAGGGACCAGTATAGGGTGGGGACTGACCTGTTGGAGGGCAGTGTGGAAGAAAGGGACCTGGGGGTCCTTGTGGCCAGCAGGATGACCTGGAGCCAGCAATGGGCCCTGGTGGCCAAGAAGGCCAGTGGCATCCTGGGGTGGATTAGAAAGGTGATGGTTAGTAGATCGAGAGAGGTTCTCCTCCCCCACTATTCTACCCTGATGAGACCACATTTGGAATCTTGTTTCCAGCTCTTGGTCGCTCAGTTCCAGAAGGACAAAGAACTGATGGAGAAGGTCCAGTGTAGAGCCACAGAGATGGTGAAGGGAGTGGAGCATCTCCCTGATGAGGAAAAGCTGATGGAGTTTGGTCTCTTTAGTTTGGAGAAAAGGAGACTGAGGGGTAACCCCGTGAATGTTGATAAATATGGAAAAGGGTGGGTTTCAGGAGGATGGAGTCAAGCTCTGCTCATTGTCATCTAATGATAGGAGAAGGATCAATGGTTGTGAGCTAGAACAGAGAAGGTTCTACATCAATATGAGAAGGAACTTCTTCACAGTGAGGATGACAAAGCACTGGAAGGGGCTGTCCAAGGGGTTTGTGGAGTCTCCTTCTCTGGAGACATTTAAAACCCACCTGGAGACATTCTTGTGCGACTGGCCTGTATCAGGATTCGGTGAGATGGGGACGATTGATGGTGATGCATCAGAAGCCATTAATTCAACAAATAGTGAGTCTTGTATAGCATAGAATATTAATTAGCAATAGCTAAGTAATAGTTCACAACCAATCACTTTTGTGTGTACCCTACTTGAAGGTTACCTAGAGGTGTCACAATTCAGTTTAGAAACAGCTAGCTCAGTGGTTAATACAGTATCTCATCTTAGTATTTTTTCAGCGTGATTGTCGTGTTTTAAATTTGCTAAAACCACACTCTTAGCTCATCCTAAAACACATGTTGTTTTTCAGTCTATTTATGCACCTACTTCCCTTTTTATAAGATTCTTCTCAAGGCTCTGTCTGCTGGTTCCAAGGCTTAAGGTCAAATGCTCCAGCCTCACTAGGCAAACATGTCCAACTTTCTGAGATCACCACATTCACAATCCTGCTGTGGCGGGGGGATTGGGCTGGATGATCTCTCGAGGTCCCTTCCAATCCCTAATGTTCTGTGCTTCTGTGAAGGAGGAGAAATTCACGCTAGATACTGGCTTCTGTGCTGTGCAGTTAAGCTATTCAAGAGCTTTGGAAAGTGAATTTTGAGGAGATGGCTTGCAGGAGGAGGTGATGGTGTTGTTCATGGTTGCTCATTCCAGGGAAGAGGTCTCTCAATCTCTTCTCCAGTGGGGATCTTTTACAGCAAGACACAGCAAGTATCAGGCCAGGTCAGTGGTCTCATTTTGTTTTTTCCGCTGCAAATTGCACCTTCCTAGAAGGAGCTGGGGAGGTTAGATGAGGTTTGTTAAGATTTCTAGAATCCCTGCCAGGCTGAGATCCATGGTCTGCACGCAGGTGTTGATAGTGTCTCTGTATGATGAGGAATCAGAGCATAGAAATCGAGATGGTTGTTCAACATCAGTGTGATTTGTGACCACAGACTGTGGGTTTGTCATAATGAAGGGAAGGAAAAAATCTCCTTTGCAAAAAAAAACCCCCAACATATTACCAGAGTTTTTCAAATAAAGGCTCTACCCTTTTGCCCAGGTTATTTCAGTTATTGTGAGAGCTGAGAAATGCATGGATTTCAGAGAATCACAGAACATTAAGGATTAGAAGGGACTTCAAAAGATCATCCAGTCCAATCCCAGTGCCACAGCAGGACCCCCTAGATCCAGTTGCACAGGAACATGACCACATGGGTTTTAAATGTCCCCAGAGAAGGAGACTCTACACCCCCCCTCGACAGCCCCTTCCAGTACTCTGTCAACCTCACTGTGACGAAGTTCCTTCTCCTATTGATGCAGAACCTCCTGTGTTCCTACTCACACCTGGTGCCTCTTGTCCTATCATTGGGTGCCACTGAGCAGAGCCTGGCTCCATCCTCCTGACACCTGCCCTTTCCAGATTCATCAACATTGATGGCGACAACCCTCAGTCTCCTTTTTTCCAAGTTCAGGAGACCCAGCTCCCTCAGCCTTTCCTCATCAGGGGAATGCTCCAGTCCCTTAATCATCTTTGTGGCTCTGCACTGGACTCTCTGCAGCAGCTCTGTGTCCTTCTGGAACTGAGGGGCCCAGAAGTGCACAAAGTATTCCAGATGTGGTCTCAGTGAGGCAGAAAATAGGGGGAGGAGAACCTCTCTTGATCCACTAACCACCCCCTTCTGATCCACCCCAGGATGCCATTGGCCCTCCCGGCCACCAGGGCTCATTGCTGGCTCCTGGCCTTTCTACAGGCCACCGGCTCTCCTACACTGCTCTCCAACAGGTCAGTTCCCACTCTATACTGGTCCCTGGGGTTGTTCTTGCCCAGATGCCAGATTCTACACTTCCTTCCCTCCCTCTTCCAGTTCTGCCTGCTCTCTGCTTCTCCAGCCCTACCAGCCTCTAGCTGCTGTGCCTGAGATGCTCTTGGAGCTGACCAGTTCCCAGTACCACCTAGCGAAAACCCTCTGGACTGGGAGCAGAAAACAGCAAGTGGAAGGGGTGGGATAAGGGGCATTACAAACTATTTGTTTCCAACCTTTTCCATCCCCACGGCACTGAGCAATCAGTTCCTGATTACCTGCATTAACGGAGATTTAGGATGGCGGGTGCAAAGCTAACGTCAACCGTATGACTATTAGACTGGGGGAACGTTCACTCACAAGTCCAATGGGGAAGGGAAATGAGGCTGGGAAAACTCCTGCAGCTGGAGCGTGGCAGTCCGCACGCAAGCTGAGGAGCCCCTGTGGCACTTGTTTCCAGTCATGAGCAAGAGCAGGAAGAACTATAGGAATCTGTCTCAGGTTACTGATCTACTCCTTGGACTATATGGTAAAGAACAATCCCAAGGCAGTGACACCAGAAAACATCAGGATGAAATTCTTCCCGGAGAGAGTGGTCAGGCACTGGAGTGGGCTGCCCAGGGTGATGGATGATTCCCCATCCTTGGAAGTGTTTAAGTGTTGCTTAGATGTAGTGTTGAGGGATCTTGCAGAGAAGGGTTGATGGTTGGACTTGATAATCCCAATGGTCTTTTCTGACTTGAATGATTCTCTGATTCTATGATTGCAAAGAAGATGTAGGGCCTCCTTTCTTCCTGCAGAGATGCTCGCCATCTCCTGAAGTTTGTCCTGAGACTGAGTTCTGTGAAGAGCTCTGAACAGTCATATTCTTCTCTAGCTGGAGGGTTATTGTGTTATGAAGTTGTTTCAGTTTTCTAGTGACAAAACTAAGGAAAAGCTACCAAAGTCCTTCAGTTTTCTCATCTTGTGCCCAGCAGACTTCAGAGCAAGATCCAAGCCCTCTGTTTGTATGAACATGAGCCAACTCTTGTTCTTCAACACCTATGTAAAGTACAGCCTGCACCCTTCAACAACCGCATTTCAAACTGGCTGCCTGGAAATTGTTCATTCCATGTGGCTTCTCTGTGGACTTCCAGAAGAAAAGAAACCTTTGTCCATGCATGGCAATCACTTTTGCCTTTCACATCATCTTCCTCATCTCACCAGTGGGGAGTGGGCAAGCAGCTCTGTGGTGCACAAGCTTTGGACTAGGTGATCTCACCTCAACATGAGAAGGAACCTCTTTACTGTGAAGGTGACAGAGCCCTGCAACAGGCTGCCCAGAGAGGTTTGTGGAGCCTTCTGCTCTGGAGATTTTCAAAACCAGCCTGGGTGCAGCCAAGCATGGCCTGACCTAGGTGATGCTGCTTTGGCAGGGGGGTTGGACTAGACGGTCTCTATAAGTCCCTTCCAATCCCTGACATTCTGTGATCCTATGACCTCCAGATCCACCTTCCAACCGCGACCATCCTGTGATTCCATGACTGGAAGGATCCTACAACCTCTTCTTACCTGCTGTGGCAGTCAGACTGTGTTTCCTGGTGAATCTAACAGCAGCCTGTCTTTCAGGAATAGGGTACTAATGTGGAAAGGGCCCTATAGATGTCTGGGTGACAGAGGATCCCTGGAAAAAAGTATCTGTGCAGCTTCACAAAGAGCAACTTGTACCCCATCCAAGCTTGAAAGGAAATTCATAAAACAGATTGTAGTGATGAACCAGAAGGAGCTATTTGCTCTGGGCTCTCCAAATCCCATGTTTGCTTTGCTGGAATTTCATGCCTTATTAGGAAGCTATTATGAGGGAGGGAGAGGTGACAGTGAATTAGGAGCTTAAACTGAGTTAGAAATATGAGCAGGTATCTTGGCCTTGGATTCACTCAGCAGCACTTCCATGACCCCCTAAACTCTGTAAAATCCCAAATCTAATACAGCAGGAAAAGGAAACACAGCAAGACTAACTGTGTACCTGGAAGGAGGGAAATGACAAGGTCAGCATGGACCTTGGTGCAAAGACCAGCAGGAGACCTTTTGACCAGCTGACTGCTGATTCAACCCATCACCATCCAACTGGGGACTCTTCAGCCTGTGGATTTTGGTTTTCTTTCACAGCTTGCTTTGCCTGACAGCTGTGGAAGTCTGAGAAGCCAACAAAGACCTACAGAGATGGCAATAAGAGAAGAAAAATTCACACTCCCACTCACACAGCAGGAAAGAGGGGATTTTAAGGAGAGACCAGGAACATGTCCCATCATGTCGGGCCTGCAGAGTGAGACCAGGCTTCAAATAAACATCATTTCTGTTCCCAGTTCTACATCTCTTCATTAATAAATAGCACCTTCTTCCCACCTCTCAGGTAAGCTGCACCTTCTGAAAAAATTAATTCTTGGAAACAAGCAGCCAGGTAACCCACAACTCAGAGAAGCCAGGCAGGCTGGCCTTGCCCTGCTCAAAGCAAGGAACAGTGACAGAAAAGGTCACTTTGCACTGCCCACTGCTGTCCTGATATCTACTACCCACTTCCAAGCTAATATTAAACAACAGCATAGACCTGATCGTAGACTCAATGTAGGGATGGTTGTGTCAACATCCTTAGATGAGTTTAAAAGACGTGTAGATGTAGTGTTGGTGAATTTGGTTTAGGGGTGAACTTGTAGAGTGGGGTTGATAGTTGGACTCGATGATCCCAAGGGTCTTCTCCAGCCTGAATTATTCTGTGATTCTGTGATATTTTGTCATTTTGGGTCCCACACTTGGGGAACTCAGATGTGACACAACCACGCTACAGGACCAGCATGGGTTTGTGATGCAGCCAGGACTGACCTCCATGTCCTCAACACAACTGAGTGCCAATATCATAATTTTTTAACTCCTATGAACAATTAACTGCTGACATTTACTCCCAAATGTCATTGGCTGAAACCACTTGTAGACAATCACTTGTGGCAATTTCTATTCAGAAGGTCCTGGATCTCCTGCACCTCATTTTTTCAGGTGATTTTGGGTTTTATATTTTAGTGACTGAGTGTCTGTAAAACCCTGCCCTGCTGAAATTAATTTTCCTCCATTATAGAGAGAAATGTTGTTCTTTTAGGCTAGAAAAGGAATCTTCTGGCTGATGAACTTTGCTATGACACGGGGTGGGAACAGACCCAGCCTGTTGTTCTCTTTCTCCAGAATCGCTTGGCTCTGCAGCTGTTTGTAGGATCCTGAAAAAGCCAAAGAGCTGTGCCAGTTTCTGCTGAGCTCTTGTTCTGGGGGAAAAAGCAGGAGGAGATGAACCCTTTGGAGGGAACATTGCCTTGTTAAAGACCCCTCAGCTGCTGCCAAAATCAACAAGGTGATCAGCCCCGGTGAAGCTGTGGGGTTGGGGAGGTCTCTGCTGGTGTCCCCGTCCAGGGATTGATGGAACCAATGGTCCTTTTTGATCAACAACTCCTACAAAACACATTTTCATCTAATTTACCTCTTTTGGGTTTCAAATGAGCAAGTAGTCTCACACCTGCTAAAGAATCTTGCAGCATCATAAATTAAATGCCTTAATTTGCCAAAATTCCTGGCTTATACTGTTCATCATTCCAAGCTGTCCTGCAGAGAGGTCAAGTGTTTCCTGCCAGCTGTGCACAAGAGGGGAGTCATCTCCCCTTGCCCCATGGCACAGGTGTATTGAGTGCTAGCACCAGAAGTTTTCCAGATGTGATGTCACCTCTGCATTTACGACTGGTGTGGCCACACCTTGAATCCTGTGGTCAGTTCTGGGCCTCTCAGTCACTGCCAGAAAGACATTGAGGGGCTGGAGTGGGTCCAGAGAATGGCATTGGATGTGAGGAAGGGGCTGGAGCACCAGTGCTACGAGGAGTGGCTGAGGGAAGTGTGTGTGGGGGTTTAACTGGAGAACAGGAGGCTCAGAGAGACCTTGTCACTCTCTAGAACTCATCTAACAGGAGGTTGGAGCAAAGTACTGGTCGATCTTTTCTCCTGAGGAATAAGCAATAGGATGAGAAGAAACTGCCTCAAATTCATGCTGCAGAAGGTTGAGATTGGTCCTAAGAAAAATTTCTGCCCCATAAAGGTTGCCCAGGCCTGGCCCAGGCTGCCTACAGCAGTGGGGGTGTCCCCCTGTCTGAAAGGACTGCAGAGCAAAAGATTTGGGGTGAGGACAGGAGTTAGTGGTGATCTAGCAGTGCTGGGGGAATGGTTGAACCTTGATGATCCTAAAAGTCTCTTCTAACCTAAACTCTGATTCTATGTCTCCCGAAGTAAGTCACTAACTCCAGGACACGCGTGGCAGTGGTGCTTTGTGCACCATGAACCCACCACAGTGGCTTTAGATCAAGCACCTACCTGTCTGGGTCCCCATGCGCTGACTGTAGCCCCCTGTGGCACAAGCTCCTTCAGGCACTGGGGCAGTGCTTAGAGCTCGGTTCAATGGCTCTGAGAAGTCCCTCGAGACAAGAGCACAATGCCCCCATCAGCAATGCTGTTTCAGTCGAGTTGGCTGGCAGCAGCTACAAACACTCTGCCGCACAGGGAAGGGAAGTGTCTTTATGAAGCTGGGTAGCTTTGACCTCCCCCTTCCTCTCCCTCAACTCAAGGCTCAAAGCCACTTAACCCATGAGAGAAGAAATCGGAGCAGCGTCTGTTTCCGTCAATGCATTTTGGTGATGAAAGCTGGGCTTTGGAGATTTTATCTCTCTTGAAAATTCCTTAATAGGGTGAATGTCTGCTGGAAAAATATTGATGAGGCTGGGTTTCACATACAGGAGCTGCTGCTGCTCAGTTCAAGCCTCCTGGAGTGAAATTGGAAATGTAAGCATGTTCCAGGTCTGGTAATTGCAGAAAAAATTGAGTCTCTGGGTGTCTTCTCCAGTGAAAATCATAGAATCATAGAATGGCTGGGGTTGGAAGGGACCTTAAAGATCATGCAGTTCCAACCCCCCTGCAGAGGCAAGGACACTTCACTACAGCAGGTTACTCAGGGGCCCAGCCAGCCTGGCCTTCAACACTGCCAGGGGTGGGGCAGCCACAACTGCCTTGGGCAACCTGGTCCAGCATCTCAGCAACCTCACAGCAAAGGATTGGTTCTTCATGTCCAACCTCAATCTCCCCTCTTCAAGTCTGGAATCCTTTCTCCTTATCCTCTTGTTACCACCCGTGTCAAAAGCCCTCCTCCAGTTTTCTTGTAGCCCCCTTCCTTCAGAGATTGGAAAGCTGCTAGAAGGTCACCTGGGAGCCTCCTCTTCTCCAGACTGAACAATTCCAACTTGCTCAGCCTGTCCTCATAGGCTCCTGTCCTCATAGGCACCAGCATTCTGAGAATTTCCAATGGCTGTCTTTTCCTTCAGGCCAGACACTAAACTCCCAGGATCACAGAATCTCTTTGGTTGGAAGAGACTTTTAAGATAATCAAGTCCAACCTTCAACCCATCGTATTGCTCGAAGTGTAGCAATGTATTCTCTTTCCAAACAAGAAATTAGAACTTGTTAATGGACTAGAAATAGTTTGGAATGGGGTGATGTGGAGTAGAAACACCGGAATGAAAAAACAATTTCCTTTTCATGTAGTACTTGACATCACAGCAATTTCTTGAAGTAGTCTCTGTAGAGTTCTCTAGGCAACAGGTAACAGAAATGAGTTAAACTATTGGGAGGCAGCTGCCCTATTCCTTAAGTAGAATATCCATATGGAAGCAGGTTCATATTTATGTAGGCGTGTTTATGGTCAAAGAAGGGCATTTAAAGAACTTTATTTGATCTAGGTGATCCTGCTGTGGTGGAGGGATTGGACTAGATGATCTTTCGAGGTCCCTTCCAATCCCTAATGTTCTGCGATTCTGTGGCCCCAAAATGGTAGCACCACACCTCTAACAGAAACGAGAAAACGAGTTTGATTCGTGGTACCTCACAAAGACAGAGATGCCTGTGGAGCAGCACAGCATGTCCTGTACATGCGGTATTTGAGCCTGAGGTCTGTCCTGGGGTAAAATAACTGTAATAAAAGAAAATAAGACACAGCCAGAGCTGTCTGGAAAAATATCTTAAAAAGGCTAATTCCTAATGTTCCTAATGCTCCAGGAGCAAAATTCATCTGGGCTGGAGGTGGTCGCTAGCTGCTGTTTTGCACTGTCTTGCCTCTCTTTGTCATTTGGAAAGCCTTCTCCTGGGGTGTCCTGGGCTGGTCCGGGTTGGAAAAGACCTTCATGATGAAGTCCAACCATCCACCCTACAACCCCCAACCACTAACCTACCTCCTGAAACACCTTGTCTTCCCAGCTGTTGAACTCCTCTAGGGATGGTGCCTCCACCCCACTCCCAGGCAGCCTGTTCCAAGGCCTCTCCATCCTTTCTGGGAAAATTTTCCTAAGATCCAATCTGATCATCCCATGGCACAACTTGACCCCATTTCCTCTGGCCCTATCACTACTCCCTAGGGAGAAGAGGCCAACCCCTGTCTCACCCCAGCCTCCCTTCACGCAGTTGTAGAGAGCAGTGAGGTGTCTCATCAGCCTCCTCCAGGCTGAACAGCCCCAGCTCCCTCAGCCTCTCCCCATCAGACCTTGTCTCCAGACCCCTAAGCATCCCAGTTACCCTTCTTTGCCCCCTCTTCAGCACTTCGATGTCCTTCCTATACTGCAGTGCTCAACACTGCACCCAGTACTTGAGACTCAGAGGTACATGCATTTACTTGAGGCAATGAAGTTGTTCTTCGATCTCAAGCAATCAGCACAGTTCATGAAGGTTTCATCTCAGAATCACAGACTGGTTTGTGTTGGAAGGAACCTTCCAAGCTCATCCAGTCCAACCCCCTGCATTGAGCAGCGTCATCCCTATCCAGACCAGGTTGCTTACAGCCCTGAAGTCCAACCTGACCTGGGATGGTGCTAGTGATGGAGTTTAGCCCTATTTACTCAGCATCATATGGATGTGGGAGGGTCAAGGTCTATAAGGATATTTGTCTTGGATGTACCAGCACTGCTGAGCCCCTGTTGGTCTGTAATGCAAAGGCACCACATAAGTAGCAGAGTGTGGTTTGCTTCAGGCTATTGCTGGGTCTAATTCCAGTCAAAGAATCATACAGGTTGGAAAAGACCCTTGGGATCATCGAGTCCAACCATCAACCCTACTCTACAAGTTTATCCGTAAACCAGATACCCCAACACTACAAGCGCATCTCTACCCCACCAATCCATGTCATGAAATATCTTCTGCAAGCCAAATCAAGTTGGGTGCAGCCACCTCATTGCTACACAGAGGATATTTAGAGCCTGACACCTGTGAGTTAGAATTAAAACAACTCCTAAGCCTATAGCACCAAGGAGTGATTTGTGATGGTAATGGCTTTCCCTTCCATACATTCCTGGACAAAATAGCCCACATAATTGATGCAATTTCTATGGAACTCAAAGCACAAATGGTGCCTCCCAATTGGCTTCGAATCACTGCCATATGCCACATCAAACATAGTGTTTTACACTTAACGAAGATAGACATGGTAAGGAAACCTTGAGTACAAAGATAAAATTACAAACACATTTTCCAACAGTTGAATGCAGAATTTGTATTTGTAATCTTATCTCGGCTGTGGTTGGCTTCTGTTTTTCTTCGCCCCTAAACGCTTGCTTCAAATATTCCTTGACCAGAAATGGTTTTGAAGCTCTACAACCAGACAATTAAAGGAGTACAAAGAGCTTGATAATTACTTCATGCCGCCGGTATCGTGGCATGTGTGGTAATGCCTCTCTTCTCTCGGGGTTGTTTGATGTAGTGTTATGCTTCACCCACTGACTGGCTTCCAACTCCATATTCATCTCAGTTACCATCTGTGTTAACAGAATGATTTACAGCAGATACCTGTAAATCTGCTAAGGCTTGAAAACTGGAAAGGGTTAAAGTGATCCAGAGGCTTTTCATTCTCATTAACTGACAAGAATCATGGAATGATTGAGGCTGGAAAAACTCTCTGAACTCATCCAGCACAGCCCAGGACCTAACATCACCCCATCAGCCGTATCAGGGCACTAAGGGCCACAGCCAGGCTGTCCTTCAACACTCCCAGAGATGGGAACTCCACCACTGCCCTGGGTAGTCCATTCCAGGGTCTGATCACCCTTTCCATAAGGAAGGGCTTCCTAATGTCCAACCTAACCCTCCCCTAGCAAAATTCAGGCCCTGCCCTCTCATCCTGGTGCTGGCTGCCTGGGAGAAGACTCAAACGCCCGCCTGACTACAACCTCCCAACAGGGAGTTGGAGAAAGGTAGAAGGTCCCCTCTGAGTCTCTGCTTCTCCAGGCTAAACACTTCAAGCTCCCTCAGCCTCTCCTCATCAGACTTTCCATCCAGTCCCTTCCCCAGCCTTGTTGCTTTTCTGGACCTGCTCCAGCCCCTCTATCTCTTTCATGAAGTGAGGGGCCCAGAATGGCCCCCAGGATTTGAGAGGAGGCCTCCCCAGTGCCCAGTACAGGGAGAGGATGACGTCCCTAGTCCTGCTGGCCACAGTAATGCTGATCCAAGCCAGGATGCCATTGGCCTTTTGTATGCAATTTCCTGGTGTCAGCTGAAATGCAGTTAATTTTCTTCCTATTAGCTGCTATCAGACTGTAGTTTGGATTCTGGATGAGAATAAGACTGATATTCATATTGCTGCTAAGGCCATGAGTAGCTTCATTGCTGTCTGGAGGGAACCCATGACCATATAAATGTCCATTTCCCCAATTCTTTAAGTTATATGATCATATAGCAAGTTACTTTAAATCCAACCATCAGGTTCATTCTTCCTGAGAGGATTTAGGTGTAAAATATGCAAGAGGAGAACTGGTAGCCCTTGTTACCATCGACGTCTTACTGTGGGCTCTTTCTCTGCAGATGTTTAAAACCTGCCTGGACATATTGCAGTGTGACTTGATCTAGGGGATCCTGCTGTGGTGGGAGGGATGGATGATCTTTTGAGGTCCCTTCCCTAATGTTCTGTGATTATGTGATGGCAGAGGGACTCCTTTGAGGAAGACTCACTCCATGGCCATCTCTATCACCATGGGAAACCAGCTTTGTGCCTCCTAGCAGAGTCTTCACAATGTAACAGCCACATCAGAGCCCTGGCATGTGTGGTTCATATGAAAACCAGATTTCTGACAACCCTGGCAGTGGTTGGCCAAGTCTTTTTTTCCCCCCTCCCCTCACTCTTTCCAGAGAGACATGAAGGTCCATTAAACGGCTGCCGATGTTGTTAGCTGATTGATGTGCTGGCTGGCCTGGCTGAGAACTGCTTTGCAGGTTAGGCTTCCTGAAAGCAGAAGGAAAATCCCCCTGTGACCACTCTGGCACTTGTAGAACAAGCAATTTGCCTGACTGGCTGCTGACTGTATTAATATTGGAAGTGAATTTGTCTGCTGGAATCATCTGGTGCCAAATCTTGCAGCCATTTATCAGATGTAATGGGAAGATGCCCCAAGCACCTCGAGAAGGTAACCCAACACAAGCTCTGTGTGAGACTGTGGATATTTAAAACGCCACTTAGTTCTCACTGCTTGGTTTCAAGGTCTTCAGCTGCTTTGTGTGTGAGGTTGGATTAAATTATCTCTCTGTGGTCCAGCTAAAGCGTAACTATTGGATCTGCTGTTGTACCAGTAGCACCAGTTAGGGGACGGGGGCTCTTCCTTAGAGCCTCAGCTAAGGGGAAAACATGCAGCAAGTGTGTGTGTTGGCAGAGAACATCTTCAGCAGAGGGTTTGGAAGCAGGGAGGATGTTGTGTTTAAAAGCATGGAAGGACCACCCAAGCTAATCAAAGTGCACATGATGCTGTCAGATGCGGTGGGATGGCAGATAGAGGAGCGTGATGAGAGCTTTCGCTGGAGAACACAGGTTTGGCAAAGCCTCCTGATGACCACAGCCCCGTCCTTGAAGCTCAGTCAGAGGTTTGGAATGCGGGTCAGAACAATTTGACAATAGGATGTCAGCAGCAGGGAAAGAGAAAGGTCAACAGAAGGACAGTGAAGTTCAATGGTCTTGAAGTTCTTTTCCAACCTAAATGATTCTCTGATTTGACCAGGAGCCATTGTCATCTGCTGGGAAGGCAGCACAGTTTGCCTGCTGTGACAGAATTGGACTGGATGATCTTCCAAGGTTCCTTCCAATCCCTAATGATCTGTGATTCTGTGATATCCAGAGCTTCTATTCAAATCAAATACAGCAGTAGTCACTTCCTGATTCTTCTTGATATCAGACAGAGGCGCAGCTCCACACTGGGCATAGGACGGGAAGAGTATCTTGTTTGGGGGACATCCTACCAAGAGGGAGCCAATGTACACAGACTGAGCATCACAAAGCCAAAGAGTTGCTGGCAGATCTGTGGTGCCATCTCTACAGATCTGCTCTGAAGCTGGTTGTTTCCAGACGGAGACTGCTCTCATTCCAAAACACAAGGCTGCCCTCCACTAGCAGGGCTGGATCTGTGCTGATCCGCTGCAATGATGAAGATGTGTTTCCTTTGATGTAGTATGATATTGATCCAGTTCCTGCCCGTGGCTGGCAAGGGTCACTCTCCTTTTGCCTGGCTGTGCCACAGGTGTTCCCACCAAAGTGGAGAACATGGAGATGATGAAATCTTCAAGGACCGACATCAAATTTGATTCTGTTTCTCCTGTGCAAGGAAGCAACTCTATTTCACTCCCAAGACTTCTCATCCTCCAAAGGCTTTATGTTACAGGCTGACTGTTATGTACCGTATTAGTCAGAATTTCAGGGGACACATCAGCAGATGATAACTCTGTGCCCTTAGCTCAACTTCTAAAGGTTACAGAGAATGACAAGCTGGCTACATCCTTATGTCACATCAGAGGCTGTAAATACGAACTCCATGTGGGAGAGTTACACATATGATCCAGTGCCATGCTCTAAAATTATGTGAGGCCTTGTGAGGAGGGTCTGAGGGAGCCGGGGCTGGGCAGTCTGGAGAAAAGGAGGCTGAGGGGAGACCTTGCTATCTGCAACTGCCTGACGGGAGGGGTGTAGACAGGTGGGGGTTAGTCTCTTCTCAAAAGGAAGAAAAGACAGGACAAACGAAAATGGCCTCAAGCTGCCCCAGGGGAAGTTGAGGTTGACCATGAGAAAAAGCTTCTGAGCCCTCTGGGCTCATCCAGCCCAGGACCCAACATCACCACATCAGACAGATCAGGACACTAAGGGCCACAGCCAGGCTGTCTTTCAACGCCTCCAGGGATGGGGACTCCACCACTGCCCCAGGCAATACAGTCCAGGCTCTGAGCACCTCTTCCATGAGGAAGGGCTTCCTAACATCCAACCTAACCCTCCCCTGGCAGCTTCAGACCCTGCCCTCTCGTCCTGGTGCTGGTTGCCTGGGAGAAGAACCAGACACCCACATGACTACAATCTCCCTTCAGGGAGTTGGAGAGTGGTAGAAGGTCCCCCCGAGTCTCCTCTTCTCCAGGCTAAACACCCCCAGCTCCCTCAGCCTCTCCTCATCACACTTACCCTCCAGTCCCTTCCCCAGCCTTGTTGCTTTCCTTTGGGCCCACTCCAGCACTGATAAGCTCAGGCGCAAAAGGTGTGTGAGCATCAGACTGATTTGTCTGCGCTAGTGGGAGCAGACAAGAGGACATTAGTGTAAATATTTGTAGGACTAGGAGTTCTGATTGCACTTCCTGAGGCTCAGCAGCAGCATTAATGTAGGTCTGACATGAATGAAACTTTTTGCTTCAGTTGTGGCCCCAGAGCCCATTGTCACTAAAAACTCAATCACTGGAAGTATCATCACTGTAGAGAAACAACTAAAATTCTGGGAGCTGCAGCTGAAAACACATCAATAGAAGGGATTCAGGAGTAAAAACCCCCATTGCTGAGAAGGACGGTCTGTCAACAGGAGATACTAATCTCCCCGACATGTCCCCTCGGACGAGTTACAGCACTGCGCTCACTCCTCACTGTCGAAGCCCACCATGCCAGCGTTTTGTGCGTTGAGTCCTATCGACACTATGAAACCAAATTAAGGCAGGGTGTTCATTGACCTTGATCTCATCTAGCCCCACTTCTTTCCACTTCTCTGAAGACATGTTATCCCAACTAAACACCATGTACCGTGGTGACAGGACTGGGAGGGGAGTGAGATAGAAGCTCATGGGGCAGGTTATACATGGGCCTAGGGTGAGAGGCAGCATCACAGGACCTTGGGGATTGAACTGGATGAAAAGGCAATCCTCCCTCCTCCAGTTCATCTTTCCAGCTCCTCTCTCATGCTCAGGGCAAATCTAGTCTGAATGTCCCCTCTGTTGGTTTAACCATCACCCCTTGTCCTGGCACAGCAGCTTCTGCTCAAAAGTCCATCCCCATCTTTCTGATCAGCCCCTTTAAGCCCTGAAAGGCTGCACTGAGGTCTGTCTAGAGCTCCTCTTCTACAGCTGAATCCCTCAGCTCTCCAAGCCTGACCTCACAGCAGGGGTTCCAGTCCCCAATCACAGAATTAAAGAAGTGTTTAGGTTGGAAGGCACCTTAAAGATCACTGTAAAGTTCTAACCCCCTGCCATGGGCAGTGACATGTCTCACCAGACCAGGTTGCCCAGAGCAACATCCAACCTGGCCTTCCAGGGATGAAGCAGCCACAGCCTCCCTGGGCAACCTGTTCCAGGGCCTGAGCACCCTCACAAGGAGGAATTTCCTTGAGGATTAAGGCACTGTAGCTCACAGAACTGTCTGTAACACAGGCTCTGTAACATGAAGTTGACTCTGTCTGTGTCAGAACAACACCAACAAAAAGGTAGAATCAGTAGAACAAAAACCACTACACAACTCTCTTTTCCTCGTCTCCTTCCCCCAAGACTTACCTGTGCAAAGAATGTCCATTAGATTAGAGCATCAGGAACAACATCTTGCTGACACTTCCATATCTGTCCTTGGGAAAGGCTGCCACAGCTCCTGGGGCATCTTAGCAAATCTTGTTCAAATTTAAGTGCCTTTGTCACCTTCTGCCATAGGATTCCTTCAGTACAAATGTCCTCAAAAAATACTGGACACACACCAAGCCATAAAAACAACACAGAAGCCAACCTTTTAGCATCCTACAGGTGTCACAAAAGAGCCTGACTGGTCTGTCCTGCTGCTTCTGAGGAATAAAATGTTATAGGGTATAAGATGAAGGTCTATAGGTCATAGAATCATAGAGTCATTAGGGATTGGAAGGGACCTCAAAAGATCATCTAGTCCAATCTGCCTGACACAGCAGGATCACCTAGACCAAGTCACACAGGAACACATCCAGGCAGGTTTTAAACATCTCCAGTGAAGGAGACTCCACAATCTCCCTGGGCAGAAACTTCCAGTGCTCTGTCACCCTCACTGGGAAGAAGTTCCTTCTGATATTTGTGTGGAACATCCCATGTTCCAGCTTACAACCATTGCCCCTTGTCCTATCACTAGGTGACACTGAGAAGAGCCTGGCTCCATCCTCCTGACACCAATCCTTCAAATATTTGTAGACATTAATGAGGTCACCCCTCAGCCTCCTTTTTTCCAAGCTCAAGAGACCCAGCTCCCTCAGCCTCTCCTCATAAGCGAGGTGCTCCACCTCCTTCATCATCCTTGTTGCCCTACGCTGGACTCCCTCCAGCAGCTCCATGTCCCTCTTGAACTGAGGGGCCCAGAACTGGACACAGTATTCCAGATGTGGTCTCACCAGTGCAGGGTAGAGGGGGAGAAGAACCTCTCTCCATCTGCTAACCACCCCCCTTCTGATCCACCTTAGGATGCTGTTGGTTCTCTTGGCCACAAGGGCACGTCACTGGCTCCTGGTCATTCTGCTGTCCACCAGGACGCCCAGCTCCCTTTCTCCTACACTGCTTTCCAATAGCTGAGTTCCCAGCCTATACTGCTAACTGTGGTTGTTCTTGCCCACATATCAGACTCTACACTCTACTGTTGTTATATTTCATTAAATTTTTCTCAGACCAACTCTCCAGCCTGTCCAGTTCTCGCTGAATGGCAGCACAGTCTGCAGGGGTGTTGGTGATACCACCCAGCTTTGTGTCATCAGCAAACTTACTGACAGTGCACCCAAGTCATCAGTGAATAGATTGAACAGGAGTGGTCCCAGCACCAACCCCTGGGGCACTCCACTAGATACAGGCCTCCAACTAGACTCTGTCCCTTTGACCACTACTTTCTGGCTTCTATCCTGCAGCCAGTTCACGATCCACCTCACTACCCGATCATCCAGACCACAACTGTCTCAGTTTGGCTGTGAGGATGCTGTGGGAGACTCTGTCAAATGCCTTACATCTTCTCAGGGGTGGGGTTGTTTTTCTTTTATTCTTTGCTGCCTCTGTACAATCAGCAACAATAGCTGATACCTGTTGGCTCCACCTGAAAGCAATGTTTGATGAAGTTCCCAGCTGCAGTGGAAGCCTTTCCTTATTCCTTCAGACCTGACATTTGCAGTGCTTCTCACTAGGCAGTTAACAGGCTGTGAGTCACTCTGTCCAAGATGCAGAGCTTCTCAGAACACTTTGATGCTTTCCTATAGATGATCTGCCTCTTCCAGCTGGCAGGGACATGAAACGTTCTTTTCAAGAGCAGTCTGCCACACCATTGCACTGGGTTTCTCCAGTGTGGTTTGGAAGGGTTCAGTAGGGAGCAGTTCCTCTTTCTCCGCGTGATGCCTCCTTGACACTTGTGGGAGGGAGAAAGCTCAGTGGTTCCAGTGGAACCCACCTGGATATGTTCCTGTGCAACTTGATCTAGGTGATTGTGCTGTGATGGGGGGATTGGATCGGATAATTTTTCGAACTCCCTTCCAATCCCCAATGTTCTGTGATTCTGTGATGGTACTGACTGCTGGCTCAGCCTACTGCTGCCTCAGTCCTGTTTCCTCCTGCTCCACTGCTGCACTTCCTGCTTCCTTGAACCTGAACTGAGTCCCAGCCTATTCAGACACCCTGAATGCTTCAACCGTCCAAACAGCCCTGGTAGCACAACAACTTTACTGAGTTTTAAAGCTTCCCGAGTCACAGAATCACAGAACATTGGGGATTGGAAGGGACCTTGAAAGATCAGCTAGCCCAGCTCCCCTGCCACAGCAGGATCACTTAGACCAAGTCACACAGAAACATGTGCAGGTGGGTTTAAAATGTCTCCAGAGATGGAGACTCCACATTCCCTCTGGTCAGCCCCTTCCAGGACTCTGTCACCCTCACTGTGAACAAGTTCCTTCTCATGTTGATGTGGAACCTCCTCTGTTCCATCTTACACCCATTGCCCCTTGTTGTATCATTAGATGCCACTAAGCAGAGCCTGGCCTCATCTTCCTGACACCCACCCTTCATATATTTATCAACATTCATGGGGTCCTTTTCTCTAAGCTAAAGAGACCCAGCTCCCTCAGTCCTAATCTTGGTGACACTCTGGCACAGGTTGCCCAGAGAGGTGGGAGAAACCCCATCCCTGGCATCATCCCAGATCAGGTTGGACCTTGGGGCTCTGAGCAACCTCCTCCTCTTGAAGATGTCCTTGCTCACGACAAGGGGTGGGACTGAATGACCCTGAGAAGTCCCTTCCAACCCAACCCAACCCAACCCATTCTCCAATTCCATGCTTTTGCTGTTGGCTGGGTCAGTGCTAGATCAGAAGCTCTGGAGGGAGCTCAGTGTTTTCAGTAATTAATCTCCAAAGCAGCTTAGCTGAAGGCTCTCCGATGCCAAGCGATATTAAATTAAACAAGATTTTATCGCGTATGTAATTATTTATTGAGCGGAGGATCCATACAAGGTAACCAAATGTTTACGCTATCGTACACCAAGCATTTCCAGGGCTTCATAAAAATGATTGTCACTCACGGTGCTTCACAAAAGAAATCTAGTTTTTAATGAATAAATAATTTGATGAAATCAAAAACAATTATTTACAATATAAACAAATGAGAAAGCTTTGGACAGATTCATTGGAGCATCCCGTAGTTTGCATTTCCATCAAATTTTTGATTCACTCTCTCTCTCTCTCTGAAGTGGTACAAAGTGGATTGGAATTACAACGTAAGAGGAGTGAACATGATTTGGTAATGTTTGTTCTTGACATTAGTTCGGATAAGTGACATTTATTAAGCCACGTGTTAGAGTACAAATGGAACTTGAAAATAAAACCCAAAGAAACCCTAGGGATTATCCAAATGCCAGACAGCATTCCCCATGGAACAGAAAGGTACACGAGGCTCTGATGTGAACCAAGGACCATAGGCGATGGGAGAGATCAGGAAACTACAAATTGCTTCATAAGAATATAATTGTGCTCTCTTATTTACTCAGAGGACCTTGCTGCCTCTCCACGACAATGGCCAGGTACAAACCTAGTGTCCAACTACTGTCGTGTGTTCAGGTGGACAATTTGGATGGGTGTCAAGCGACAGCAGCATCGGAGTGGAAAATGGGCAGTGCAAGCAGATTTGGTTTGTTGGTTTTTTTTTTTTAAAGAAATATCTTTTTTGCAGCTCTTAAAAAGGAGCCAATAGTACAAAGCAGGAGAAGCAGAACGCTGCGGAGTCTTCGTGTGATCTACACAGGTATCATGAAGTGCCTTGCTTTGTTTGCAGTGGTGAACGGAGGGGCTCTATCAGTGCTGTTGCTGTGAAGTCAGCCAGAATTCAAGTATTCCAAAGACACTTCGTAGCAGAATTTGTATTGATCCTGGAAAAAAAAAAACCAACCATAGAATCATTCAGGTTTGAAAAGACCCTTGAGATCATCAAGCCCAATCATTAACCTGACTCTACTAAGTTCATTGCTAGACCAGTCCTCTCAGCACCACATCTAAATGATCTTCAAACACCTCCAGAGATGAGGACTCAGCCCCTTCACTGGGCAGCCTGTTGCAGTCCCTGACTACTCTTTCTGTGAAAAGACTTTTCCTAATGTCCAGTCTAAACCTCCCCTGGTGCAGTTAAATAAAGGAAAAACCCCATGAAGTAAGTTATTGGCAGAACTTAATTAAGAGGATTGATACTTCTGTTAAAATCACTATTAGCTGTGGTCACTGGGAGCCAGTTTGCAAGTTTGATTTCTATTCAGATGAGAATATCTTTGCCATAACCAGACGATACAATAACTTGTGGTCCTACTCATATTGTACATAGATACACAGATCATTAGGGGTTGGAAGGGACCTCCAGAGGTCATCAAGTCCAACTCCCCTGCTCAAGCAGGACCATGGAACCTAGGGCAGGTCACACAGGAACTCATCCAGATGGGTCTGGAAAGGCTTCAGAGAAGGAGACTCCACAACCTCCCTGAGCAGTCCATTCCAGACCTCTGTAACCCTTACAGTGAAGAAGTTCTTCCTCACATTGAAGTGGAACTTCCTGTGCTCCGACTGACACCCAGTGTCCCTTGTTCTATCACAGGGTGCAAGTGAAAAGAGATTGTCCTGTGTACATTTTTATTACGTTAAACATCAAAAGTCTCTTGACAAGAGCCAGCTCTGCAGAAAAATATTTATATTGGAGTCTGATTGAGGGAGTCCAACAGAGGGCCAGGAGGATGATCGGGGGACTGGAGAGCCTGACTTCTGAGGAGAGACGGAAACACCTGGGACTTTTCAGCTTGGAGAAGAGAAGGTTATGAAGGGACTTAATCACTGTCTATAAATCCATGAAGGTCGGGTGTCAAGAAGAAAGAGACAATCTCTTTTCACTTGTGTCCTGTGATAAGGCAAGGGGCAATGAGTGTTAGTTGAAGCACAGGAATTTCCACCACAGTGTGAGGAAGAACTTTACTGTAAGGGTGACAGAGCACTGGAACAGGCTGCCCAGAGAGCTCGTGGAGTCTCCTCTGAAGACTGTCCAGACCCATCTGGATGTGTTCCTGTGTGACCTACCCTAGGTTCTGTGGTCTTGCTTGATCAGAGGGCTTGAACTCAATGACCTCTGGAGGTCCCTTCCAACCCCCAATGATCTGTGTATGTGGTTTTCCAATCCCCTGTTATCTCAAAAGGCTTTGGGCACTCTAATCCCACGTGTTACCTTTGCATTGCACGGAATTCCACAGATTTCCATACCAGATGCCCGTGGCACCCAGGTTTTTACACTTGTAGGAAAACTCCATAGATTTGGATGAAGTTAAGAGATGAAGCTCTTAGGTGTGGACCATAAAAATTGCCTTTCATGTAGTCAGAAAGTGCACAAAGCAGCTCTGAAACGTTTCTTGTGCCACAGAGTTGTAATTCTGAGTGTTTCATCTTTTACTATGGAATTTTACGAGGACAGTTGAATATTATTGCTCTCATTTTTTCAGATACGGAAAGGAAGGCAAAACCCAATTAATGTAAGGAAGGTCATAAAGGATAAAGGATCAGGAAAAGAACTCTAGGGTCTTGATTCACTTTTACCTTGAAACAATCTACATGGAAATTGAAGACTTGCTAAGGCAAATATTTGTTCTGACACAATAGAATGAGACTGAAGGGATGTGGCCCTGATGATGCTTTGTCAGGGAACTACGTGATAATGGGGAAAATCCTACTCATCCCCTACCTTCGATTGTCTGCCTGCAAAATGAGAACAACTATACCCATTTCCTTCACAAGTGCTGTCAAATCTCGTAGAGTCACAGAACATTAGAGATTGGAAGGGACCTCAAAAGATCGTCTAGTCCAACCCTCCTGCAACAGAGGATCACCTAGACCAAGTCACATGAGAATATGGCCAGGCAGATTTTAAATGTCTCCAGAGAAGGAGACTCCACAATCCCCTGAATAGCCCATTCCAGTGCTCTGTCACCTTCATCATGAAGAAGTTCCTTCTCAGACTCATGTGGAACCTCCTCTGTTCCTGCTCACACCCATTGCCCATAGTCCTATCATTAGATGTGACTGAGCAGAGTCTGGCTCCATCCTCCTGACACCTGCCCTTTCCATATTTATCAACATTCATGAGGTCACCCCTCAGGCTCCTTTTTCCAAGCTCAAGAGACCCAGCTCCCTCAGCCTTTCCTCATAAGGGAGATGCTCCAGTCCCTTCATCACCTTTGTAGCTCCGTGCTGGACTGCCTCCAGCAGCTCCATGTCTTTATTGAACTGAAGGGTCCAGAACTGGACGCAATACTCCAGATGTGGTCTCACCAGGGCAGAGTAGAGGGGGAGAAGAACCTCTCTCGATCTGCTAACCACCCCCCTTCTGATCCATCCCAGGATACTATTGGCCCTCTTGGCCACTAGGGCCCATTGCTGGCTCATGCTCATCCTGCTGTACACCAGCACCTCCAGGTCCCTTTCTCCTGTACTGCTTTCCAATAGCTGAGTTCCCACCCTATACTGGTACCTGGGATTGTTCTTGCCCAAGATGCAGGACTCTACGCTTATTCTTGTTATACTTCATTACATTTTTCTCAGCCCAGCTCTCCAGCCTATCCAGATCTCACTGAATGGCAGCACAGTCTGCAGGGGTGTCAGCCACTCCTCCCAGATCTGTGTCATCAGCAAACTTGCTGACAGTGCACCCTAATCCCTCATCCAAGTCATCAGTGAATAGATTGAATGGGACTGGTCCCAGCACCGACCCCAGGGGCACTCCACTAGATACCTAGGAGATAAAACTGTATGGACTCCTCCTCAGCAGGGTGGAGTCTCCTCCTGAGAATATGAACTAGTAGAAGAGGAGCCATCCCAGCTGCTCCCACCACTGCAAAAGCTTGGTAATTCCTCGGTGATACAAGTATCACAGCTCCATGTCACTGGCAAATGACACCATGGTGCTGCCTGTAAATTCCTTCCTTGCTCTGCTGGGCACCACCTAGCTTTTCCCCAGGAGCGTGACCAGGCCAGGGCCTAGGGAGTATCTGGGATGTCACAGGTAGGGCAGATGAGAGGATGGTGATGGAAGTAGATTGTCTTCTGGGGGACAGCTGAGCTGCAGCATTGTGTGTGAAGGAGAACTCTATGGTCCTCTCCATCTCTACATGGCCTGAAAGACTCCAACAGAAATACCTGATTTCTCCTCTTTGTCCAACATGTTTGACACCCAGATCTCGGTAGCTCATCTGAGAAAGGGTGATCTCTCCTAAAATTACAAGAGGTCTGTGAGATGGCTGCTGCCTCACCCTGGGAACTCAGCAGGAAAGGAGTTTGTGTTCAAATATTCCCCTAGATGAGCTGGAAAAGGGGGCCCATGTGAATCTCATGAGGTTTAACAAGTCCAAGAGCAAGGTTCCGCACCTGGGTGAGGACAATCCTCTTCATCACTGCAGTTGAGTTGGACTAGATGACCTTCAAGATCAGGATGGATGGGGCTCTGGGCAATCTGTTCCAGTTAGAGATGTCCCTGCTTGTTGTAGGGGGGCTGGACTAGATGACCTTTGGAGGTTCCTTCCAACCCAATGTATTCTATGATTCTCTGACCTTGAAAGGTCTCTTCCAACCCAAACTAGTCTGTGATTCTATGAAATAAGACCTAAATTCATTTCAACAGAGCTGAGCCTGGTTTAGCAACCCCAAAGCTGCCCAGATGCTGCTGATGATACTTCACTGAGTGCAGCTGCCTCTTGAGCAGCCACCTCTAGAGAAAGCTGTTGTAAACCAGAGTCTTTTATAGCCCAGGCTTCATCATGTGACATCATCCCCAAGTAGACAACTACACACTGGAGTGTAAGAACCTGCTGGTTTAAGCTGTTATGCAGCTCTTGTGGCAGAGCAGCTGGCACTTCAGAAAGTCTCTATTTAAAATAAAATATTAAAAATAAGAAGCAGCAGCTCATAAAACACTCTCTAGGAAAATAATTGCACATGGCCCCTTGTTTCTGAACTTCTTTAATCTCTCAATAAGATAGAGCACCCATAATTAAATGCAATATTCTGCATGTCAAATTGAAATTGGGGGCTTTGACAAATATTAGGCGATTAAACTATTTATAAAATCTGTAATTTGAAAATCTGGCATTTCATTTTACATGACTTCTTTTCTCACCATGCATGGGCTGCTCTCTACTTGGTTCAGCCCACTAGGAGAAGAAACAAAATTCATATTGGGCTGCAGGTTAAAAAAACTCTTCCAAAATGCAAATGAGCAGAGAGAAAAAGTCTCCTTGGGAAGAAATGGGTGTAAAAATACTTTGAGGAGTGAAGTGACTTCATTCACTGAATCACAGATTGTTAGGGATTGGAAGGGACCTCAAAAGATCATCCAGTCCAATCCCCCTGCCACAGCAGCACCCCCTAGATCCAGTTGCACAGGAACATGTTCAGGCAGATTTTAAACGTCTCCAGAGAAGGAGACTCCACAAGCCCCTGGGCAGCCCCTTCCAGGGCTCTGTCACCCTGACTGGGAAAAAGTTCCTTCTCTCATTGATGTGGAACCTCCTCTGTTCTAGCTCACACTTGTTGCCCCTTGTCCTATCATTGGATGACACTGAACAGAGCCTGGCTCCATCCTCCTGACACCCACCCTTTCCATATTTATCAACACTCATGGGGTTACTCTCAGTCTTGTTTTTTCCAAGCTCAAGAGACTCAAGAGCTCCCTCAGCCTTTCCTCATCAGGGAGGTGCTCCACTCCCTTCATCATCTTTGTGGCTCTGTGCCGGACTCTCTCCAGCAGTTCTGTGTCCTTCTGGAAATGAGGGGCCCAGAACAGGACACAGTATTCCAGATGTGGTCTCATCAGGGCAGAGTGGATCTACTAACCACCCCACTTCTGATCCACCCCTGGATGCCATTTGCTTTTTTGACCACCAAGGCCCATTGCTGGCTCCTGGTCATCCTGCTGGCCACCAGGACTGTCAGGTCCCTTTCTCCAACAGGTCTCCCTGACCTCCAACAGTCAGTCTCCAACCTATACTGGTCCTTGGGGTTGTTGCCCAGATGCCAGACTCTTTGAAGGTGATTTGATTGCTTTGATAACAACTCTCACTGCAAACTCTGGGAATCTTAGTCTTCTGAGGGAAAAAAAGAACAGTTTTCTATTGATTGATGTGGTTTAAAAAGCTCCTACCAGAAGGTCCACCATGTTAGGCTTATTATTCCTTAGTGTCTTCACAGCGTGGAACACGTCAACAGCCCTCTGGTGTCGAAGCATTTCACAAACAATACTGATTGCACAAAACGTCCCGCTGCGGCCGCCTCCATTCCTGCAAGGGAAATGAGAAAGGGGCTGCATTACAGCTGACTGTGTGAGACAAGCTCCCACACCACCAAAGGATGGCTGCAGAAAGTAGGGAATTGGCCTCAAGTTTCATTGGGGTAGGGTGAGGTTTAGTTTAATTTGGATCTTAGGAAGAAGTTCTTTGCTGAGAGAGTGGTTGGGCACTGGAACAGGTTGTCCAGGGAAGTGGTGGAGTCACCATCCCTGGAGGTGTTTAAAAGCCAAGCTGCTAGAGCACTTGAGGCTGTGGTATAGGAGTTAGGGAATTATTAGGATGAGGGCTGGACTTGATGAACCTGGAGATCCTTTTCAGCCATGATGTATGTATGATTCCATGAATTTCAGTTGGCAGGAACCTCCGAGTGTTCCAGTCCTTGACAGCTGTTGGGCAGAACCTGAATTTTAATTGGAATTAATGTGCTGAAAAATCTCAAAGCTCCAATTCACAGAATCACAGAGTGACTGAGGCTGGAAAAACCCTCTGAGCTCATCAAACCCCAGCCAATGACCTAACATCACCATAGTCAGCTAGATCATGGTGCTAAGTGCCACATCCAATCTTTTCTTTTCAGGATTCAACAGGCTGAAACCTAGAGGGAAGTGATCAGCTCAGTTTTGCACCACTGTTCATGAATACACAGGGAACAAGGTCCATTTAGGTTCAGTTCAAGACCACTTTGCATGAGGTTGCAATGAGCATCAGGCCTGGACATGGGAAGATGCACAGTGCAGAGAAACCCCTTTGCCAACCCAAGTCCTGGGAACACTTCCTATGAAGAAATGGGATCACTGGAAGCCTGAGAGAGGTTTTGCAGGACCTGCTGATTTGACAGAGAACCTTCCAGAGGAGATACCACCTGCTGTCTTCATAGAAACACTCATGTGGCCAGCAGATTAAAGGGGTTCAAGCTATAGGAGGGGTGATTTAGTTAAATTTTAGGAAGAAATTGCTCACTATAAGGGTTGTGAAACAATGGAACAGATTGCCCAAGGAGGTTGTGGCTGCTCCATCCTTGCAAGTATTCAAGGCCAGGTTGGATAGGGCTCTGGGCACCTCTGGTGAGAAGTGTCATTGCCTATGGCAGAGGATTGACACTGGGTAATCCCTGAGGTCACTTACACCCCAAACCAGTCTGTGATGCTATGAGTTCTTTTAATCCATATCTTGGACCCCAAGGCATTTTGAAGGTATCACAAACTTACAGAACATTGGGGATTGGAAGGGACCTTGAAAGATCAGCTAGTCCAACTCCCCTGCCACAGCAGGATCACTTAGACCAAGTCACACAGAAACATGTGCAGGTGGGTTTAAAATGTCTCCAGAGATGGAGACTCCACAATCCCTCTGGGCAGCCCCTTCCAGGACTCTGTCACCCTCACTGTGAACAAATTCCTTCTCATGTTGATGTGGAATGCTCACGACAAGGGGTGGGACTGAATGACCCTGAGAAGTCCCTTCCAACCCAACCCAACCCATTCTCCAATTCCATGCTTTTGCTGTTGGCTGGGTCAATGCTAGATCAGAAGCTCTGGAGGGAGCTCAGTGTTTTCAGTAATTAATCTCCAAAGCAGCTTAGCTGAAGGATCCTTTTTTCCAAGCTCAAGAGACCCAGCTCCCTCAGCCTTTCCTCATCATGGAGGTGCTCCATTCCCTTCATCATCTTTGTGGCTCTCTCCAGCAGCTCTGTGTCCTTCTGGAACTGAGGGGCCCAGAACTGGACACAAGATTCCAGAGGTGATCTCACCAGGGCAGAGTAGATTAGGTGCAGAACGTCTCTCAATCTACTAACCATCCCCTTTGTGATCCACGTCACAATGTTGTTGGCCTTCTTGGCCAAAAGGGCCCATTGCTACAGCAGAAGCATTCAAAGTGTCATTTGTTGGAAACATGCTGGTGGCTCCCTGTCCAGCATGGCACTAGGTGGGGGTCTATTTAGTGATGTCCATGCTTGTTGCAGGGTGTTTGGAGTAGATGACCTTTGAAGGTCCCTTCCATCCCTGTGATTCCCCTAGCTGAGGACAGCTTTTAAAATTGTCTGAATTCCCTTTCCACCCCAGCAGCAGAGGATCAGAATGCAGAGCGAGTCACTATTAAAGCAGCATGGAGCACATGATCAAATACAGTATTTAATAACATTTCATCCTTGGTTATTTTTAATCTTGAAGAGAATCTCTTTCTTTCTGGAAACCCTATTATTTCCTCAGCTATTCTAATCAGAATCTCTCGGCTGCACTTCGCTGCAAATAATAAACCTCAATAATTAGCAGAGAGCAGGCTCGTTTTCAGGAGCAAGTCTTTCAACCCGGCTTTGCAAATGGTTGGGTTTCAAAGGGAGACACAACATGGCCCATCTGTCACATCCAGGCACCACAAAAAGAATGTTCTCCACTGCCAAAACATTGCCTGATATTGTGGGGACTCTTTGAGAATTTTAATTAAAATGAAGTCATTTAAAAGAATTATATTAGGGCTTTTTCTTTCTTTACCGGCTGGAAGTGACGCATGTGTGATGTTGTACAACTATTTAATATCATCAGCCACCTCGGAGATAACAGTAATTTGCACTTCAAAAGGGTCTTTTCAGCTCAAGATCTCAAAACATTAATTAATCAGACTGCACAATGCTCCTTTCATGAAAGTATTATCATTCTCTCCACTCTACAGTTGGGGAAAGCAAAGAGCAATGACTTGGCCAAGGTCAGTAACAGTGGGAATTATTAACACGCTCTTCCTTCTTCCTCCAGCGTTCTAACACTGGGCTCCAACGCTTGCAGGTCTGTTAACATGTCCCTTCCCCACCAAAAATCCCTTCTCCATCATGGCAACATCTCTAAGCAGATGTTGAGAGGAAGAGAGATACAACTGCAAACACTGAAGACCAGGGCTCTAAACCCTGGCTCCGAAGGCGGCAAGCTAATCCTGGCTTGGATCAGCATGAGTGTTAAGCCACATCCAAAGAAGGATTGTGGCAGAGCGGATACAGGCTTCACTAGTGGAGCACAAAGTCCACAGGAGGACAAAAATATACAACATTATTAAAGGAAAAGTAACTACAGGATCATCATAACTGGTCTATCAGGTATTTCTGTGCTTCATGTCTGGAAGAGGAGTCACTACAAGACAGATCCAGTTACTACAGTCAAGGAATCACAGAACATTAGGGATTGGAAGGGACCTCAAAAGATCATCTAGTCCAATCCTCTCCACACAGCAGGATCCCCTAGATCCAGTTGCACAGGAACATGTCCAGGTGGGTTTTAAATGTCTCCAGAGAAGGAGAATCCACAATATCCCTGGGCAGCCCATTCCAGTGGTCTGTAACCCTCACTGGAAAGAAGTTCCTTCTCAGATTGATGTGAAACCTCCTCTGTTTCAGCTCACACCCATTGCCCCTTGTCCTATCATAAGATGACACTGACAAGAGCAAGGTACTTTGTTCTGAAGGTACAATTTGCATCTGCTCTGAATAAACATCACCTTTTCCATTTGCAAAAGGCACTGAGCACCTTTATCTAAAATAAACTTGTACCCATCATCTTTTGACTGAGGGAAAGAGAGGGAAACTTGTGAATCTACATTCAGAAAATGATATCATTTTCCAAGAGCAGTTGTATTATTTATCTGCTTTAGTGTAGATGCCTCTTCACAAACCTTTAAAAACTTGTTCCAACATTTACAGAATCACAGAATGATCGAGGCTGGAAAGCCCTCTGAGCTCAGCCAGCCCAGCCCAGGACCTAACATCACCCCACTAGTCAGACCACAGCACTAAGGGCCACAGCCAGGCTGTCATTCAACACCTCCAGGGATGGGTACTCTATGCCAGGCTGTGATCACCCTTTCCCAAAGGAAGGGCTTCCTGACATCCAACCTAACCCTCCCCTGGCAGCTTCAGGCCCTGCCCTCTTGTCCTGGCTCTGGTTGCCTGGGAGAAGAGCCTGACCCCCACCTGACTACAACCTCCCTTCAGTTAGAGAGAGGTAGAAGGTCCCCTGAGTCTCTTCTTCTCCAGGCTAAACACCCCCAGCTCCCTCAGTCTTTTCTCATCACACTTTCCCTCCAGTGCCTTCTGTAGCCTCCTTGCTCCTCTGGACCCACTCCAGTCCTCCATCTCTTTCTTAAAGTGAGGGGCCCAGCACTCCCCCCAGGACTCAAGAGGAGGCCTCCCCAGTGCCCAGCAGAGGGGAAAAATTATGTCCCTAGTCCTGCTGGCCACAATATTGCTGATCCAAACCAGGATGCCATTTGCCTTCTGGGCCACCTGGGCACCCTGTTGGCTCCTGTTCAGCCAGCTGTCACCCAGTCCTGCCAGGTTCCTCTCTGCCAGGCTGCTCTCCAGCTACTCATCCCCCAGTCTTTAGCTGCAGGGGGTTCTTGTGGCCAAAGTGTTGGACCCTGCCCTTGACCCTGTTAAATCTCATCCTGTTGGCTTCTGCCCATTGACTCAGTCTACTTCCTGCTGCCAGGACTTACAAGCAATGGACAGCATTAAATAAGATGAGCTGTTTGCCAGAGCTGCAAAAAAAAAGTCTCACTGAGGTTGGAAGAGACATCCAAGATCATCCAGTCCAACTGTCAAACCCAACCCCACTGTGGCCACTGAAGCCCTCTTTCCAAGACTTACAAGCAATGGACAACAGTGCGTCCCTCTCCGCCATTGTACTCCTCCTGCCACTTGTCCACTTGGCGGATGAGCTTCAGGAAGGAGCGTTTGGAAACTGGAGTGTCTCTGTACATGGGCCAGCCCAGGAACTGGAACTGCTGCACCATCCGATAGCCATCCTGGGGCTGTAGGAAAACAGACAGCATCTTATTTGGGGTAGTAATTTAGATATCAGACATTTATTTAGTTGGTTCCCAGTGAAAGAAGTTGTTCACCAACAACCTACTATTGTAATTTCCCCTGCGCTTGGGGTGCTGAGACTTTTCATTTCCAACAGGATTCTGAGAACAAGAGGTTTTTCAACTGAGTGCTGTGTAAATAAACCAGACTTGAGCTGCAGGATCAAGCAAACAACTAATTAATATCATAACAAGAACTTGCTAGGACAGAGACAGCCTCAATAGGACTTCAATTATCCAAGGTTTTTTTCATATGCTTCAGCATTTTGGAGAATGTTTGCCGGCTCCTGTCACCTTCTACAAGAAAGGTCAAAACCTTTCAAGATGTTTTGAAGCACAAAACATTAAAAAAACCCACATAGAAGTCTCAGATGTTTCTGGGTTATATAAAAAAATAATAAATCTAATTATGTTTTATTTTATTGTGTATTACAGCAGCAGTCAGAACTCCTCTGGTGAACCTGGCAGGCTCAGTTGGTATAACATGGAACTCTGAATCCCAGGGTTGTGGGTTTGAGCCCCAAGTAGGACAGCATATCTTGGATGGGAGACAGTCTGGGTACACCAGGTGCTGTAGGTCTTACCCGGCTTTAGCCCAGAGGAGTGGATGAAGAGACACAGAGATGGAATGTTGGATTAGCTAAGCAGGGTTGGGCCTGCTTTGTCCTTGGGTGGGAAACAGTCTGGGTACACCAGGTGCTGTAGGCTTACCCTGCTCCAGCAGGGGGGCTGGACTGAGATAATCTTTCCAGATCCTTTCCAACCTGTAACATTCTGTGAAATGTCACCCAACACTTGCTTTATAGAACAAAACAGAATAGAATAGAATCACAGAACATTAGGGATTGGAAGGAATCACGAAAGATCATCCAGTCCAATCGCCCTGCCACAGCAGCATCCCTTAGATCCAGTCACATAGGAACATGGCCAGGTGCATTTTAAATGTCCCCAGAGAAGGAGACTCCACAACCCCCCTTGACAGCCCCTTCCAGTGATCTGTCACCTTTACTGGGAAGACATTCCTTCTTATATTGATGTGGAACCTCCTATGTTCCAGCTCACACTCATTGCCCTTTCTCCTATCATTGAATGACACTGAGCAGAGCCTGGCTCCTGCCCTTTCCATGTTTATCAACACTCACGGGGTCACCCCTCAGATTCCTTTTTTCCAAGCTCAAGAGACCCAGCTCCCTCAGCCTTTCCTCATCAGGGAGATGGGCTACTCCCTTCATCATCTCTGTGGCTCTGTGCTGGACTCTCTCCAGCAGCATTGTGTCCTTCTGGAACTAAAGGGGCCCAGAACTGGGCACAGTATTGCAGATGTGGTCTCACCAGGGCAGAGTAGAGGAGGAGGAGGATATAACAGAATAGAATAGAATAGAATAAAATAGAATAGAATAGAATAGAACAGAACAGAACAGAACAGAACAGAACAGAACAGAACAGAACAGAACAGAACAGAACAGAATAGAATAGAAAGAATAGAATTTGTGACTCTGGAAAAGCCCTCTGAGCTCATCCAGCCTAGCCCAGGATCTAACATCACCCCAGCAGCACTAAAGGCCACAGACAGGCTGTGATCACCCTTTCCATGAGGAAGGGTTTACTAACATCCAACCTAATCCCTGGCAGCTTCAGGCCCTGCCCTCTCGTCCTGGCGCTGGCTGCCTGGGAGAAGAGCCTGACCCTCACCTGACTACAACCTCCCTTCAGGGAGTAGGAGAGAGGGAGAAGGTCCCCCCCTGAGTCTCCTCCTCACATGCTTGAAAATACTGTTTTCCTTTAATCACACATTGAAACCTTCATTGTCCCTGACCACAGTGTGACTCAGCATCGCACTGGTGCCCTCAAATAACTCAGCTGAAAATTGAGAATGGCTTGACATGAGTTCAACATCCATTTTTTGGTGAGTATGAGTCCACTTATGTACTGTGACAGAGCTGGTCAGCAAATATCATCCTCACCCTGGCTGCGTTGTAAATTCGGAATATCCGGCTGATTATGTCTTCTTCCAAGTCAGCTGAGACAAACTCCACCTGAATAGGTCCATGTCGGTGTACTCCGTTCTCTGGCCAGTACTGAGGACACAGCTGGAGAAGATCACAAACACAAAAGAATATGGTTAATCTCTTGGAATTTCAGGCTGCCTCAATATATTCCCCTAGATTATACTTTAACGTTTCAACGGCTTCTCTGTTTCACCCTATGACCAGCACCTAGGAAAGAGAGATTCTACTTTCTTGAGGACACAGGAACCATCAGTTCTAGGTACCCAAAGACTGTAGAGCTGTATCACTGTTACCTCCTGTGGATTTAAAGTCTAATAATATCCTGATGCTTCAATCCAGGAACCAATTAGCATCTGTGTTAATACTTCCAAGATTAAATCAACACTTTGCAAAGAGGTTTCTAGAGCTTCACTCAGCTCATCCCTTTTTTCCCTATAAAAACCTTAATCATGATGATTTCATAGAATCTATGAGTTAGGCATTTTTTACACAGAATCTATGATTTCCTTTGTCTTATGTAGAATCTATGATTTACTTTAATTTACACGGAATCTATAATTTCCTTAATTTTATGCAGAATCTATTATCTCCTTTATTTTACATAGAATCTATGATTTTTTTCATTTTACACAGATTCTATGATTTTCTTTATTTTACATAGAATCTGACCTATTTACTTTATTTCACAGTGAATCTATGGTTTATTTTATTCCACAGAGAATCCACGATTTATTTTATTCCACACAGAATCCACAGTTTTCTTTATTTTATGCAGATTCTATGCTTTCCTTTACTTTTATTCCCCATAGGGCTATTTAGAGCAGCTCAAGCTTTCATCAAAATTAAAGCCTCAGCTCGTGAGATTTTGTTTGCTTGCAGAAGCATTGATGTCATATTTAGAACTTGATGCCATTCAGCCAGTTAAAACAGCTGTGGTCTTCATTCTGCTGCGTTGCTGCTGGTGATCCAGAGCTGAGCTGACAAATCACATTTGCTCCAGATGTTGTTTTGCATTTCTTGTAACACTTAGCCCTCAACAAAGCCCATGAGAGATGGCTACATTTTAGGAAAACATAATCATTTGCTACATCAATTAAAACAGAGAACAGGGGTCTGATTTGCAGCAGTTTGCTTTAACACGCTAAACCCAGGAATTTTGAGGAAGAAAATATATTTTTGTTTCTTTCAACCCCCTCCTCCCCTCGATGATTGGGTGTGCTGAGCAAATGACTTTCCAAATATTGCCTAAGCCTTATGCACATTTCGATGGTGGAATCAGCTGAGGCATGGGATAGTGACACGCGATGCAAACACTCCGATCATTTAACACGGACACAGTTTAGTGAGTGTCTGCCAAACACAGAGGAACAGTGTTGTAACAGATCACAGAATGGTTTAGGCTGGAAGGGACCTCAGAGATTACCCAGTCGCAACCCCCTGCCATGGGCAGTGACACTTCTCACCAGAACAGGTTACCCACAGCCCCATCCAACCTGGTCTTGAACACTTCCAGGGATGGAGCAGCTACAACCTCCTTGGGCAACCAGTTTCAGTGCCTTGGGACCCTCATGATGAACTTCTTCATAACATCCAGTCTAAATCTCCTCTCTTTTACACTGAACCCATCCATCTTGTCCTATCACTACAGTCCCTCACAAAAAGTCCCTCTTTAGCTTTCCTGTAGCCTCTTCAGGTACTGGAAGCTGCTATGAGGTTGCCCTGGAGCCCTCTCTTCTCTGAGCTGAACAGCCCCAGCATTCTCAGATCTTTGTTGAAAAGTTAAATAAGAATTGCTGCTTGCTAGAGCTGCAAATCATAGTCTTATTGAGGTTGGAAGAGACATCCAAGATCATCCAGCCCAATTGTCAAACCCAGCCCCACTGTGGCCACTAAAACCCTGTTTCCAAGAGCCAGATATACATATTTTTTGAACATCTTCAGGGTGTTTGCTTTAGGAAGTCAAGTGTCAACACCAAGATCTTCGTGTCCTCAATGAACCCAAAGCATTGAAGTTGATGTGTTTGGCATGAATGAAACATCAGTGACTTGAAGTCACTTTGAAGGGCTGAATTTTGCTTTCCAATGGAGCCCTTCTGCTTCTCTCCAGCTCCCTGAAGGGAGGTTGTAGTCAAGTGGAGGTCAGGATGAGAGGGCAGGGCCTGAAGCTGCCGGGGAGGATTAGGTTGGATGTTAGAGTCATAAAATCATAGAATCATTCAGGTTGGAAAAGACCCCTGGGATCATTGAGTCCAACCATCAATCTTACTCTACAAGTTCACCTGCAAACCAGATCCACCGACACATCTAAGTGACTTTTAAACTCATCCAAGGATGGGGACTCAACCACCACCCTGGGCAGCCCCTTCCAGTACCTGACCACTCTTTCTGGGAAGAATTTCTTCCTGATGTCCAGTCTAACCTCCCCTGTTGAAGCTTGAAGCCCTTCCCTCTGTTTCTGTCACTAAATCCCTGTGAAAAGAGACCAGCACCAACATCTCTGAAATGTCCTTTCAGATCGTTGTACAGAGTGATGTCTTGTCTTCCTCGAACTTCCATTAGGAAGCCCTTCATCACGTAAAGGGTGATCAGATATGGGAATTGACTGCCTAAGGCAGTGGTGGGGCCCCCATTCCTGGAGGTGTTTAAAGACAGACTGGCTGTGGCCTTTAGTGTCTTGGTCTGTCCAGTTGGGTGATATTAGGTCCTGGGCTGGGCTGGATGAACTCAGAGGTCTTTTCCAGCTTCAGTAATTTTGTGATTCTCTAAGTAACTGGAAATACCCAAACAGAACTGTAAACAAGCCATATATACAGAAATAATAATGATGATAACAGTAATTATTATTAAATCTGAATGTAATGCGTGTTTTTAATAAGCTCCGGTCTCTCCATGTTTCTCCTCACCCCGAGGGCTGGGAGATTTATTCCTAATGAAAAGCTTGTTCCTCACATTAGAGGGAAAAGGTTTAACATACTGCAAAGGCAGGTGAATTAATTCAAAATCCCAATAGGTTTTAAAAGCCTCTGAGGCTAATAAACACTTGAAATAGCCACATCCTATTGTAAATTCAACACACAGCCACACAAATTAGAAAGAAACCCCCCCTGTTCAGCAGTCCCTAGCAGTCGGTCTCCCTGGAGTCTTTCCTTATTCACTCCAAAAATAATCTCAGCCTCATGAATTAAAGTTTTTCTTTCATTTCTGCTTTCCTCCCCATTAAAGGGCTCGGAATGAGAAATTCAGGCTTTCAAGGAGTTCATGGACTTTCCTACACACGTTCCTTCAACAGGGGGGAGGTGCAGGGAGGATTAGCCTGTGTTAAAAACAAATCCTTCACATTAAGAGAGGAAACGTTTTCCTACCTACATGTGATCCCCAACAAGGCTCCAAACTCTCCAAAATAAAAATGACACGGGGAAAAACACACAACGATTGCTCTGAACCAGTCATTAGCAAATATTTACACCCCAAGACTGTGATCGCCACCAGCAGATGGCTGCTGCGCTTTGCTGGAGCCGAGGAAACCGCGGCTGGGTAAGTGCCGCCAAGCTGCCCGCCAGGCTGCAGGACATTCAGTGAGTAACGCTGGTGATTACTTTGCCAAACCTGTAGGTAGGGTTTCCAGTCTTCTGGAGAACATGCACAGCATGAGAAACTATTCTAGAAGGTCGTGACACTCCCGCATATGTTCAGCTGCCCTGCTTTTGAAGGTTGCTCAGTCTTCAGTTGTGTTTAGCTCTTCTCTCCTGGCTAACAATCTCATTTTGCACCAAATATAACTTGGATTTTCCCCCTGGGAACACCTAGCCCCTGGAAAACAGATTAAGGCCGTTGACCTCGTTCAGGCTGTTGGCTTCTGTCGATGACTTTTTGCTATTATTAGCAGGTTTCAGCCTTCCACAATCGCCAGTTTTGGGTTTCAGCAGCAATTCCCCAAGCGCATTCCCTTAGCAGAATAAATTACGGGTGAGGGCACCTATGTCTGTGTGAGCATTAACAGTTTTGTGGGTTTATTCCTCTTTCTCTACATCTATCCAGCAGCCACAAAGCAATTTCCCAGCATGTTAGTATTTAATATGGTTTTGTAAAATCAATTAGATCCTAAAGCTGTTCTGAAGTGCTAGGGTACCAGCATTCTTTTTTCTTTGCAGCAGTATGCGTTTTGGGGGGTGGGGATTTACCTGTGCGGGATCCACGTCGTTCAGCATCACTATGGAAGTGCAGTGATAATCTAGGACCAGCCTCCAGAAATCTTTGACGGTGTTTGGTAAGGGGTGCTGCGTAACTATGAAAGCTGATGGCTGCTTGTAACTCTGCAAAGAGGTAGCAAGATGGTGAGAAATTAATGTTCTGGTTTCAGCTCTTCCTGATGGTTTCAGCTCTCTCCTAATCACAGAACTACAGCACATTAGGGATTGGAAGGGACCTCGAAAGATCATCCAGTGCATCCTTGCCACAGCAGAATCACCTAGATTAAGTCACACAGAAACATGTGCACATGGGTTTTAAGCTTCTTTGGAGAAGGAGACTCCACAAGCCCCTGGGCAGCCCCTTCCAGGGCTCTATCACCCTCACTGGGAAGAAGTTCCTTCTCTGATTGATGTGGAACCTCCTCTGTTACAGCTCACAACCAGTGCCCCTTGTCCTATCATTGGGTGCCCCTGAGCAGAGCCTGGCTCCATCCTCCTGACACCCACCCTTTCTATATTTATCAACATTGATGGGGTCACCTTTCAGTCTCCTTTTTTTCCAGCTCTTTCCTGATGGTTTCAGCTTTTTCCTGATTGTTTCAGCTCTTTCCTGAGACCTTTGTAGGCTCCTGAGCCACTGCACTGCATTAGGGCAGAATATAAAGTTCTGCACATGTGATGCTTCTGAAGTCTATTTAATGGCACAGGCACAGAGTGAAGATCATCAGAGGGTTTTTTGCCTCCAATGCAACTCCTACAAAATTTGGAATAATTGAATCAATAAGGCTTGAAAAGATGTCCAAGGTCAAGTCCAACCATCGACTGAGCCCCGCCTTCCCCACTAAACCCTATTTCCAAGCACCACATCTCCTTGTTGTTTCAACCCCACCAGGGATGGCAACTCCACTCTCTCCCTGAATAGCCTGTTCCACTCTGTCAGGGAAGAAATTTTTCCTGATGTCCAATCTAAACCTGCCCTGGAACAACTTGAGACAATTTTGTCTCTGACTTGGGAGAAGAGACAGCAGTGTGAGTACTAGTTTTGTTTGGAGCTGTTACTGGACAGCCAAGGTCTTGTGATTTTTCAGAAGTAGGAGTGAAGGTCTGGTCTACCTGACATTCTCGGGGGTACTTTGCAGTGCTCCTTGGGTTTTTTAGAGTCAGAGCATGTCACTGACTGAACGGTTGGTGGGAACTGTTCCTCTGTGGATCTCCCATCAACATTTTGTGTTATGTCCTCCTGAGTGTTGAAGGCCACCACAGCCCTCCACAGCTGTTGAGATGGGTTGTCACTGCCTTCCTAAAGGAAGGCAGGGAAGCCTCAACATGCCTTGACCTGAGGAATTTATATCAGGACAAAGTTACAATCTCATCAGATATTTGCCTCTTTCAGAGAGTCACCAAAATGACTACAGAATAGGAATCCAATGTGTTTTGGGGGACACATGAAGACACGCAAGACTTCAGGTCTTTGGGGCCTTTTGCCCAGACACATTTCTGGATCCAGCTCACTGTTTTGACAGCAAGGAAGGGAAGGGTTTTTAAAGCACGTGTCAAGGCACTGCTCTTGCTGAAGGGAAGAGGAATCTCCATTCTAGTGGTGACAAATCAAGGAACCGTCATTCTAATAAGGAGAAATCAAGGAATATCCATTGCAAAAAAGGAGGAATCAAGGGATGTCCATTCTAATAATGAGAAATCAAGAAGTCGCCATTCTAATAAGGAGAAAACTGGGAATCTCCATTCTAACAAGGATAAATAAAGGATTCTCCATTTGAATGGACTGTGTTCTAACAAAAATAAATCAAGGGATCTCTGTTCTAACAAAAAGAAACGAAGGAATCTCCTTTCTAAAAATGAGATGACATGAACCTACTGTGAGAACTCAGAGAAGTCACAGACATTTCTCTGTTCTCAGTTTCTCTACACAGACAAACGTGAAGACAACACACCTACAGGAGAGTTTCCAGTGCACTCAAGGAAAATGCTTGGAGACCTTGGAAAGAAATGCCGAGTAACGCTGTTGTTACTCCAGCTCTACATTGCAAAAAGGCCATCGACATCCTGTTCCCTCTTTGCTAACCTCTGGTTTCATGTTGTTTATGTGCTTGACAACCGTAATTACTGTAGCTCTAAATTGTCAATGGTAGGATATAAATATCTCCAGACCATAAAGGCGGTTTTACGTGTCTTTTTACTGATATTCTATTAGCAGCACTAGACTTAGCCTCGATGGGTTGGCAAAAAAACTATTACCCACAAACTCACGGAGACTAGCCATTAATTCAAGCAGAAATAAATGAGAGAGGGAAGTAATGGCTTGGTACTGCCTTCTGCTGACAGAAAATTACTTTTTTGGTTAATTACTCTTTAAACTGGAAACAAAGAGAAGGGAAGTAGTGCTGCAAACTTTATTATCCTATTCCTCAAGTTACCTTGATAGGTAACTCTTAATAGGTAACTAGGCTAGGGAGAAATACAGATACGTTTAATTTATCAAAGCTCCCTGCCTTTGGAACTTCGGCCGTGACATAACGTATGTGGGACCCAAAATATACTGGGGACCTTAAACATTTTGTGCCACGTTTCTGAAAAACAAGCTAGAAGGATTTTATTCTTCTTGTGTTGACTCTACTTTCAGTTTGGAGAGCGGCTCGTCCCCTTTTTATTATTAATGAAGCAGCAGAGACTTACATCCATCAGTGCAGCATTAATGTAGTTACTGCTCTCCCCGTCTATTGTGATGAGGAAAGGCAGGCATCGGTCTGGAGGCAGAACATCCATGCAGCGGTTCTTCTCATGGTTTCGTGGTAGCAGTGCGATGCTACAGTCTTCCACACGCAGTGTCGGGGTCACCATATTTAACGTCTTTCAGAGAGAGGAAAGAATGCAAAAGGAAAATGAACACAGCAGCCGGAGCATCCTCAAATATCTACAAATAGATCAGGTCAGCATTTGCTTTGGGGTGAGAATCGATTCGCAGAGTGATGACAACACATCGCAGTCAGCAGGGTTTGGAAGCAAAAAATCATAGAATCATAGAATGTGTTGGGTTGGAAGGGACCTGCAAAGGTCATCTACTCTGAGTCCCCTACAACAAACAGGGCCATCACTCCCGAGACCAGGTTGCCCCATCCAACCTGACCTTGAATGGCTCCAGGGATGGAGCCTCCACTCCCTCTCTGGCATTCTGTTCCAGGGATCCACCACCCTCAGATTCAAGAACTTGTTCCTGATGTCTGACCCAAATCTGCCCTTTTCCAGCTTCAAACCATGATCCCTCATCATACTGTTCCCTGCCCTTGTGACCAGTCTTTCTCAGCCTTCTGACAGCCCCTCTCAGGTACTGGAAGGTCCCCCCCAGAGCTTTCTTCTCTTCAGGCTGAACAGCTCCAACTTTCTCATCCTAGAAGGATACAGAAGTGACAAAATAACCTCAGCTGCCACTGCAGAGTAACCAGCCTTCTGCAGAAAGGACAGCAGGGGGAATCATAGAATCACAGAATGGTGAGGGTTGGACGGGACCTCTAGAGATCATCTAGCCCAACCACCCTACAGAGCAGGTTCTGCTAGAGCAGATCCAACAGGAACATTTACTTTCCTTGAGGAAAAATAATGCTACCCCACTGCATTATTTTCTAATTTAACATAATTCAATAGCAGTTAGTGACATCTTATTATTAGCTACTAGGTCTAGACTGATTTGGCTCTTCACAATCACTGCCACACCAGTCTTGGCAGTAGATTTATACTATAGGGTTTTGTAGAACCAAACCCTATAGCTCCTAGGTATCATTAATCAGAACTTACCCTAAATTCCTCTTTGATCTGGCTAGAGTTGGTCTGAGGATCCAGTTTATTCATTTCATAGTAAACAGACCTAACTTGGGATGCTGGCACAGAGGTGTCCCCACAAAGACAGGCTTCTAGGATAGCATCATGGATGAACACGTACTGTTCCTGGTAAAGCAATGAACACACTTAATGCCATTGAAAATGTGCACTGATAGGATTTTGGTAACTAACAGAGAACATCTAACTAACTAAATGAAAAAATAACTACTCACATGGTTGCTGCAAATTCTGACATCACCAGCAAGAGCAGAAGGAACAAGAGCACCTGCTCCTTCAATCATCACCCCACTCATGTAGAAATTAATATACAGAAGGATTGACCCACATTAGTTGCAGGTACAAAGAGAAGTGCAGGACCACTCCATAACAGAACTTGGAGTGTTTCTGGTTTCCTCAGTGCTCCGCACAGTTCTGTAGGTGCTATCACATAACTCGTAGAATCATAGAATCATTCAGGTTGGAAAAGACCCTTGGGATCATCGAGTCCAACTACCAATCCTACTCCAGAAGTTCACGCTTAAACCAGATCCCCCAACACTACATCAAAGCAATTTTTAAAGACACATCCAGGGATGAGGACTCAACTACCACCCTTGGAAGCCCATTCCAGTACCTCACCACTCTCTCCATGAAGACTTTTTCCTGACATCTAACCTAAATCTACCTTGTTGAAGCTTGAAGCCCTTCCCTCTGGTTCTGCCACTAATTACCTGGGAGAACTCAAGACCTACTCCACACCAAATCCTCCCCAGAGTGGAAGCATTCAGGGTTTGTTTTTTTTTAAGAAACCCCGCATTGTGAACTTAAGTGCAGCACAAGTGGGCACTTGTTTCGGCAGGGAGGTTCAGCAGGTAGGCGTGAGGAGTCTTTTCTGCAGGTGATTGAATGAACTACTTTCTGGATGGTGCCAGCTGCAAAGGAGCTCTAGATTTATGGGCTAGAAGAATATTTTTCCATGCAAAGCATAGGGCAGTATCCCAGAAAAGTAACGATACCTCGGTCTGCACCATGTTAACCCTCCGAGATCGAAGCTCCCTCACGCAGTTGTATATGTCCACAACACCTTCTCTTTCTGCCATGTCCAGCATGATGTCGATCACAATGAAGCAACCAGTTCTGCCAGCACCAGCACTATGGTAAAAGAAGAAGATGGTTAGTGCTCAGCAGTGTATTACAAAATGTGGAGTGTCAGAGTTCATCCTGTAGGCACCTAATTGTGGGACTGAGTCTGTCAGTGGGGCATCCGCAGGATTTCAGACTCAGTTTTTCCATTCTGGGTTATATTTTAGGAATCAAGTTATTATGGAGAGAGCTCCAGTGGCTTCAACGACCTGTAGTGATCATACAGGACAGGGGAATCACTGAACCCCTTTTGGTTCAGTGATTTGGAAAAGACTTCTAGAGATCATTCCAGTCTAACCCCCTGCTAGAGCAGGATCCCCTAGAGCAGATCCCACAAGAACACATCCAGGTGGGTGTGGAATCTCTTCATAGAATCATTATGGCTGGAAATGACCTCTTCTATGTTCAAGTTTGTTCAAGAAAGAGAAGCAACAGTGGGTCCTGAGTTCAGTGGACAACACAAGGGCTGGATTTCTGTTCCACCTACCTGCAGTGCACAACCAGTGGGCCGGCGTTAGGTGGGCTCTTGGATTTGACCTGCCGTACAAATCCCAGCAGGCCTGTTGCGTGGTACGGAACGCCATGGTCTGGCCACCCGGTGAAGTGAAACTGCCGAATTTCCCGGATTTCATGAGCACCTCTCTGTGGAAAGAGAAAAAACAAGAAATTGGATGAGATGCAATGTAAGAATGTACCTTCAAAAGGATGAGAGAGCATCTATCTGCTGACCAATGCAACCTGTGCAGACTGCTGCAGAGCTTCCTCGTAGCGGGAGAGAAAGTTCAAAGGTTACAGAGCACAGAATCACAGATTCATGGAATCGTCCAGGTTGAAAAAGACCCTTGAGATCATCGAGTCCAGCCCAACTGCCCCAGGACCACTGCTAAACCCTGTCCCTGAGCTCCAGATCTCCACGACTGTGAAACATGGCCAGGGATGGCAATTCTACCGCCTCCCTGGGCAGCCTGTTCCAAGGGCTGAAGGCCCTTTCAGTGGAAAAATATTGACTTCTTACAACAAAATCCAGGTAATTTAGCACTAGATTGATTGAAAACTTAGAGCAACTAGGCAGATCATGGAATCATAGAATCATCTTGGCTGGAAAGGACCTCCAGGATCCACAAGTCCACCCTCATCCCAACGGCTCCCTAACCCCTAGCCTCAGATGCTCTAGCTACTCGCTTTTTAAACACTTCCAGGGATGGGGACTCCACCACCTCCCTGGGCAGCCTGTTCCAGTGCCCAGCCACTTTCTCAGCAAAGAACTTCTTCCTAAGATCCAATCTAAACCTCCCCTGATGTAACTTGAGGCCCTTTCACCTCATCCTATCATTAGGAATTTGGGAGAAGATACCAGCACCAGCCTGGCTACAACCTCCTTGTAGGTAGCTGTAGAGAGCAAGAAGGTCTCCTCTCAGCTTCCTCTTCTCTAGACTCAATAACTCCAGTTCCCTCAGCTGCTCTTCATAGGCCTGTTCTCCAGCCCTCTCCCCAGCCTCGTTGCCCTTTCTCTGGTCCCACTCCAGCCCCTCAATGGTGCCCAAAACTGGACCCAGGACTCAAGGTGAGAATTCACGACAGAGATGCTCATCTCTGTGCCAGAGCACGAAGATGCTTTGAACACCATGGCCTTAAGACTCATGTCATGATCACAACAGAGGTCAGCAGCAAGGCTGGGAACACAGCATAGATGACATTTTTCTCGTCTACACTGTTCTCCACAGGTGTTTTGCTGCTGACTTCAGGCAACTACAGCTTCAGCATAATTTTCCTTATCATTTGTCTCCTTCATCGCTCTGAAAGGAACAGCTGAATAGCAAGAAACCTTTTTGCACCTCTAATCATAGGGGCTGCGTCTGTAGCCCTCCACATCCTCACCCTCGGAGCGATTTGCTGCAATCTGCAAGGACATGGATACAGAGAGACAGAAATGAATGAGAAGCCGATCAGGGAAAGTAATTTCTCATGTGATTTTTCAGAGGCAGCTTGGATCTTAGTGCTGTTGTGTCTGCTAGGTTTGATTTTTTCTTAGTTGCTCGTATTGCCCCTTCCCCCTATTCCTCTAAAAATGTAGCTGCCAGTAGTTTGTTCTCATTAGGAATCCACAGAGCAGAGGCCATCATACATATTTCATAAGCAAACAGCAAAATTATGACATATCATGGCTAGGCTGGACTAAATGTCAGGGATATTAATAGCTGGGGCTGTACGGTTTTGCTTCTTAAAGATGTATTTCCTTGTCCTGAGCAGGTTTGCATGGAAAAGCTCTCATTTTCTTTGATCAGTGAGGTCATACAAACTTATTTCTAGCACCTAAGTGAACACTGTGGGGGCTGCTCAGCCTGCAGAAGGGGAGGAGGCTGAGGGGAAACCTCACTGCTGTCTACAACTGCCTGAAGGGAGGGTGGAGTGAGGTGGGGGTTGGCCTTCTCTCCCTAGAGACTAGCGATTGGACCAGAGGAAATGGGGTCAGGTTGTGCCAGGGGAGGGTCAGATAGCATCTTAGGAAAAACTTCCGTGGAGAGGCCTTGGAACAGGCTGCCCAGGGAGGGGTTGCAGGCACCATCCCTGTAGGGGTTCAACATATAAGGCAGCCAGGGTGTTTCAGGAGACGGTTTAGTGGTTAGGGGTTGTAGAAAGTGATATTTGGACTGGATGATCATAGGATGATAGGATCATAGGATGTTAGGGGTTGGAAGGGACCCAAGAGATCATTGAGTCCAACCCCCCTGCCAGAGCAGGACAAAACTATCTAACACAGATCACAGAGGAACGCATCCAGGCGGCCTTGAAAGTCCCTAGAGAAGGAGACTCCACGACCCCCCCTGGGGAGTCTGTTCCAGTGCTGTGTGACCCCTACAGTAAAGAAGTTCCCCCTTGTGTTGAGGCGGAACCTCCTCTGCTGCAACTTACACCCAGTGCTCCTTGTCCTATCACAGGGAGTAAGTGAAAAGAGCCTGTCCCCCCCCCGGCCAGCCTTCAGGTACTTATAAACATTGATCAAATCCCCTCTAAGTCTTCTCCAGACTAAAAAGCCCCAAGTCCCTCAGCCTCTCCTCATAAGCCATGTCCTCCTGTCTCCTAATCATCCTCGTAGCCCTCCACTGGACCCTCTCCAAGAAGATCCCCGTCCCTCTTAAACTGGGGGACCCAAAACGGAACACAGTACTCAAGATGAGGCCTCACCAGGGCAGAGTAGAGGGGGAGAAGAACCTCTCTCGATCTGCTGGACACACTCCTCCTAATACACCCCAGGATCCCATTGGCCTTCTTGGCCACCAGGGCACTACAGCCCACGATCCCTTGAGGAACACCAATCCCATACAGGAATGTGAGGCCATGATGAGACAAACCAAGTCCTGAAACAGCTGTCCCTCACAGATTCCTCACCTTGTACAAAAGTCCAGTTGTCCCTCCGGAACAACATCCTACAGACCACAGTACACCCAACATCTCCTGAGAGTTAGGTTTGGGAAGATGCTCTGTCACACCTACTGCATTTATTGTCCCTCATCCGTGACAGTCAGTGACTTGGAGATGAGTTTGCTGAACGGGTACTTTCATCATGAGTTTGCTTATTGCACCTACAAAGGGCTGATTTTTCATGTCTGTAGCTTCTCTGCTGCTTTCTAAACCCAAAATAGCGACACAACTGCATGAATCATAAAAGCAGATGCTCTGCTTGGGAAGTTGGTTGGTTGTTTTCTTAATCCTTCTTCTTCCAGCTGAAACAAATAGGAAACAGTGCGAGTTGCTAATGACGCCGTGGATATAAAACTCTGCTCTGCTGCTGCCTGAGTCATTCATCTGACTTAACTGCTTTTGCTGTAAAGGGACTGCATACAACGTAAAGAGGAGCTGGGAATTGGTTTTCAGCACCAGAGTAATATAAGGGTTGATTTTCTCAGTGTTACCTTCCTGTTCCTCAAGAACTACCAAACTGCCACTAAAACAAGTGTTAAATAAGCGATCAGTTTGTCTCCAAAGAAACTTCTGAACTGTTGGAGTGACCTCTGAAGGTTTCCAGTTCAACCATCTATTCAGACTGGGGCTATGGCCAGTGCAATCTGTCCTGCTGAGCCCTGATCACATCCAAGAATGGGGATTCCATGACTTTTCTGGGTAATCTGCTCCAGCACCACTTCATCCTCCTCCTCAAGGAGTTTTTCCATGCCACAGTCTCTTGGCCATTGCTCCTTGGTTTGCCATCCATTAACACTGAGGAGAATTTGATGGTCCTGATTTTCTAACCATCTTTGAAGCAGTTGTAGGGTGCTGTTAGATCTTCCTTACCCTTCCTCATCTCCACCTCAGTGAACAAGGCCTGTTCTCTTCATCTTCAGCTCATATGCACTACATTCTTGGGTTCCAGATGTCATCCTCTTGTTGAATTGTTTGACCAAATGGAATTGAATTGATCAAATTTGATTCAATGGAATTGACCAGTCTGAGGCTCCAGAGGCTCCAACGTTCAGCATTTCAGCACCATCCTTCACTTAGTGCCAGCAGCTCAGAAATAGACACTTGAATTACAGTGGAAGAGATGAATTGACTTCATTTTATTTAGTCTAGAGAAAAGGATGCTGAGAGGAGAGCTCATTGCTCTCTACAGCAAGGAGGTTGTAGCCAGGCTGGTGCTAGTCTCTTCTCCCAAAATATTAATGATAAGATGAGAGGAAGTGGCCTCAAATTGCATTGGGGTGGTGTTTAGATTGGATCTTATGAAGACGTTCTTTGCTGACAGAGTGGTTGGGCACTGGAACAGGCTGCCCAGGATGTGTAGTCTGCATCCCTGGAGGTGTTTAAAACAGTGAGTAGCTAGAGACCTTGAGGCCATGGTCTAGGGGTTAGGGAGCTGTTGGGATGAGGGCAGGACTTGCAGATCCTGGAGGTCCTTTCCAGCCAAGATGATTCTGTGATTATGGCTCCAGATACCATTGGAAAAGTTAAGAAATATGGAAATATGGAAAATAAGGTAGAAAAACCTAAATGCACTTTACCTAGACTCCACTGCTGCTGTTCCCAGAGGCTTACTAAAAAAACGACCAACTATTAAAAAGCAGAGCCCAAATGAAATCTTTTCAGATGGAGATGTTTTTTTCTTTAAGAAATAAAATGTTGAGTGCCTTTTATCTCTTTCTGTCCTAATGCACTTACTCAAGACAGTTTGGGTATATTCAACTGTAAAATCCACTAGGTCTTTTTCTTCCCCTCTCCTCCTTTCCAGTCCCAGTTAAGAAGTGAAAAGCTAACATCAAAGCCCAGGCTCAAAAATCCTGCTGAATAGAAATCAATGGTGCTTCGTCTACTTCAAAGTGAAGTCACCGTTTCCTCGGCTGTTTATTAAAACTACCTAAATGTGAAGAAACAAGGGGCTCAAACAAAGTGGATGTAAACCAGGCACAGCAGTAAACATGATACGATGCTGCACTGCGTTCAAACTGCAGGATTCCATCATCATTACCCTCAGGTTGCTGTGTTGATGCATCTTTCAGTATCAGATTGAAGAATAAAACAGGAGAAAAACTAATTCCTTTGTTTGTGAGGACGTACTTAAAAGAGACCCCGTTGAGTCGGCTTTTTAGGGCAGTTTCATCTACCTGGGTGCAGGAAACTGAGGCTAAAGATTAATCATAGATTTACACAGAGTCACAGAACATTAGGGATTAGAAGGGAGCTTCAAAGATCATCCAGTCCAACCCCCCTGCCACAGCAGGATCCCCTAGATCCAGTCGCACAGGAACATATCCAGGTGGGTTTTAAATTTCTCCAGAGAAGGAGACTCCACAACTGCCCTGTCCCTGCAGAGGGATCTCAAGGATCATCTAGTCCAACCTATCAAGCTAAAAATAGAGTTAAAAAAGTGGTCTTCAAACCCATAACTGAAAGGTATTTCATCATGAGAGAGAGAACTGGTGGTTCACAGGTTCTGCAACTAAGCCAAAAGGAGTTTTCTCAGCTGATTAGTTGACAACTACTCATGAAGATGCAGAGAGAGCACCTTTTGGCAGTATCAGGTCTTCCAAAGCAGCTCTTTCCTTGCTGTTGTGCAACTCAAATGAATCTTGATCCATACAATTAAAACACTTAGTAGAGAATACCAGGCTTGACTGTGTTAGATCTCCCAATGACAACCCCTGTCATGGGCAGTGACACCTCTCACCACACCCAGTTGCTCTGAGCCCCATCCAACCTGGCCTTAAACATTTTCAGGGATGGAGCAGCCACAACCTCCCTGGGCAACCTGTTCCAGTGCCTCAGCACCCTCACAGGGAGGAGTTTTTTCCTAAGCTCTAATCTAACTTGCATTATTTAAACTTTGCTTCTGTAAATCAGGAGCAAAGGAGCCCAGAGGTAACAGCATTCTCTATCCTGGATTTCACAGCGATGGTTTGAGCCACCTCCAGGACAGCCAGAAACTGAACGTGGGGAACAGAAGATGGGAAAACAGCACGAATGTGTTTTCCAATTGATTGCTGGGAGGGAGCCTTCGATTTCTCCCAGGCAAGGAACATCACTTCTTTCTAATTCAGGCAGGGGCCTGACAGTGATGGAAAGGGTAGAAGTTGGTACGTTTCAAGCAAAACACAATTTGCCATCAGAGGGCAGTAGCTGTTTAGCCAAAACCCAGCTTTGAACCCGTGATGTCAGTCAAAAGATTTCAGTTTCTTGTCTTTTAGCTCTGTTTCTCAGGAAAACCTCCAATTTTTTGGACAACGTACCTTTTCGACTGCAAACGTTCGAATCACATATTCAGCCAGGAGCTCTGTCTCAATCAGGGTAACTTTAATGTCTTTATATATCTCGGAGTCATCCGGCCAGTATTTGCAGCATTTGACCTTTAGAAAACAAAATGAGACAAGAAATTAAGACCCGTTTAGTTTGGGAGGTTCACACTGAATCCGTTCTGGGCAGGGATCACTGTTTGAAATGTGATTTCAGGCAAAATAAGTCCTATAAATTTATGGTCTAGGGGTTAGGGTGATGTTGGGATGAGGGCTGGACTTGATGATCCTGGAGGTCCTTTCCAGCCAAGATGATCCTGTGATTTTGTGATTCTATTTTACAACACATGGTGATGATCAATGTTTGAGGTATGTTGCCTCTTCTTTTTCTTTCCCCGGCTGCTTTCAGAGTTGCAGGTGAGATTTGTGTGGTGGTTAGTGCAGGGAGGCAAATTTATAGGATCACCAGGGATATTTACACCCAGCATAACCACTCATTTCCTTCACTCACTCACTCACTCCTCCCTGCCCCGTTGGTGCCCCAAGGGTCAACCATCCCAGAATCACAGAACATTAGGGATTCGAAGAGACCTTGAAAGATCCAATCCCCCTGCCACAGGCACAGCAGGATCCCCCAGATCCAGTCACACAGGAACACATCCAGGCGGGTTTTAAACATCTCTGGAGAAGGAGACTCCACAACTTCCCTGGGCAGTGCCTTCCAGTGATCTGTCACCCTCATTGGGAAAAAGTTCCTTCTTCTGTTTTTGTGGAACCTCCTCTGTTCCAGCTCACACCAGTGCCCCTTGTCCTATCATTGTATACCAATGAGCACAGCCTGGTCAATCTTCCTGACACCCACCCTTCCCATATTTATCAACATTTATGGGGTCACCCCTCAGTGTAATTTTTTCCAAGCTCAAAAGACCCAGCTCCCTCAGCCTCTCCTCATCAGTGAGATGCTCCACTCTCTTAAAATAATAATTTTGCTGAATATTTGTTTGCAGTTAAAAAGGAAGGAGCCATACAGAGGCAGCATTTTCCTACAGTGAGTAAAACAGTCTCCTTCTATTTGCCAGTAGAAGAGGTTGGCCCAAAATCTATTGAAAACAACCACCAGAAGGATTTTTTATTCCTCACCCTCAAGTTCATCTCAAAAATATCTTCCTGCCTTCTAAAAAATGAACGTGTGGCTTTCAGGTAGGAAGGAAGGATGTTCCTGACTCTTAGAGAAGTATCTGCTTTCTCAGAATAACTTTCCAAACAAACTGGGTGAGGTCAAATGACCAAAGCAAATGCCTGAAGTCAAGAGAGGATGTTTATGTGGGTGGGATTCATTGCTGCTCAAACTAAGATGAGCAGCACAAACACCTTCTGGATATTCCTTTATTTTTGCTAACTATTAGAAGAACTCAAATGACTGGAAGATGGAAGAAATTGTTGCTGTTGAGGGTGGTGACACTCTGGCCCAGGTTGCCCAGAAAGGTGGGAGAAGCCCCATCCCTGGCACCATCCCAGGTCAAGTTGGACCTCAGGGCTCTGAGCAACATGCTCCAGTTCAGGAAGGCCCTGCTTACTGCACGGGTGGGACCAGATGACCTTGGAAAGTCCCTTGCAACCCAGTGGATGATTCTATGACTGCTTTCACCTTGATGTTTGGCTTCATGATGGTTATGCAAGCTGAACTCCCCTTCTCCCACACTGATTTCAGTAGGGTCCTGGAGCTGTGTCTTGGCTTGTGTCTGGGGAGGTTTAGACTAGATCTTATGAAGATGTTCTTTGCTGAGAGAGTGGCTGAGCACCGGAACAGGCTGCCCAGGGAAGTGGTGGAGTCTCCATCCCTGGAGGTGTTTAAAAAGCGAGTAGCTAGAGCCCTTGAGGCCATGGTCTAGGGCTTAGGGAGCTGTTAGGATGAGGGCTGGACTTACTGATCCTGGAGGTCCTTTCCAGCCATAATGATTCTATGATTGGCTAATTCACCCTGAGAAATGGAGGTGGAAAAAAGGTCGGGTTTGTGAATTGTATTTCAGATTTTCTGAGCTGGGGTGTAGTCCAGACAGGACAAACTTCACAGTATTTAATGGATTCAAACATCCACTATCCTCTTGTTTTTAGAAGCAGGTGGTTGTGGAGACTGATGCAGACAGCTGACAGACTTGAAAATTTTCTCCTCCTTCCCATTTCTGTGGACAAGGCAGTGGGCAGGGAAGCTGCCACATCCCTTACATCTCTCTTTTATCCCACTCATTCACAGTAATAGCTTTGCTATCATAACCTTCTGGCCATCATCCAGTGGTGTGGTACGTGCTAGGAGCAGCATCTGCTTCGCATCTGCTGCATGGACTACTTTCCCTCTTGCACTCACTAAAGGGGGAAATTAAAACTGATCTTTTACTACGTGTAAATCTACAGCTTTCCTTAACTATACACTGGGTAAAAAAACCCCAACCCAAACAATTCAAATAACCAGTGGAAAATTGGTAGAGAAGTTTAAAAAAACCAAACCACACCTTAAGGCTTCTTAACAGGTGGAGTGTTTCTCAAACCTATTTTCATGCCAAAATATTTGGATTCCTATCATGTCTAGCCTTGAGTGGAAGGTAAAGCGGATGGACGTGCGCGCACACACACAGAGTGAAAACTGCAGTGCCTGGTTCCAATGATTTATTTATACAGACTCCAGGTTCTGTTTATAAAGGATTATCCAGAGCATCAAACCTGCTCCAAAATACTTCCCTCAGAATATTTTTCAAGTGATGTAGCTGATAATCATCTACAGCCCTCTCAAACAGAATCACTGGATTGTTTTGGTTGGAAAAGACCTTTAAGATCAAGTCCAACTGTTAACCCAACTGTCCCAAAGTCATTGTGAGAAGGTCTTGCCACATGAAGGAATAACAGAATCACAGAACATTAGGGATTGGAAGGGACCTTGAAAAATCATCCAGTCCAATCCCCGCCACAACAGGATCGCCTAGATCCAGTTGCACAGGAACACGGCCAGGCTGGTCTTCAACCTCTTCAGATAAGGAGACTCCACAACCCCCCTGAGCAGCCCCTTCCAGTGCTCTGTCACCCTTACCATGAAGAATTTCCTTCTCACACTGATGTGGAACCTCCTCTGTTCCAGCTCACACCCACTGCCTCTTGTCCTATCATTAGATAACACTGAGCAGAGCCTGACTCCACCCTCTTGACATCCACCTTTCAGATATTTACAAACATGAATGAGGTCACCCCTCAGTCTCCTGTTCCCTAAGCTAAAGAGATCCAGCTCCCTCAGCCTTTCCTCATAACGGAGCTGTTGAAACACTGGCTGATAAAGGGTTTGTGTGGATGACAAAGAATTTGTCTGGGCAGGATCAGTAGTTCTGACCCTTCTTCTGCTTCATTAGCAGGATAAAATTTAAATCTGAATAGAATTGAGTTGCAGGGCTGGAAAAAAACAGGATCCACATCAGGATGCTCTTCAGAGAGAAAGAGCAGCTTGGTCGTAAGCCCTGGCTGGCAGCCACGGAATTACACAAGCGTCCCCACAGCTTATTCCTGCTTCCACAGCTGCAGGAAAGCTCTGACAGCAAAGCTGCAATCCAGGTAGCTATAAGCAGGTTTCTATTTATTTCTCTGCTGTCTTCAGAGCCACCAACCACATCAGTTGTGGCTCAGAGAAATTCCTAATATCCTTCATATTTTGTTGGTTATTAAGTCTTTTTTTTTGGGACAACTGTCAAACACTGGGTTATATTTTTCCCTTCCATAGTGAGCGGCTTGGAGTTGGCACAATGACAGCATGACTGCTTGCCCCATCAGGCTCACCAGCATGGTAGGGTGGAATCACAGGGCAGGAGGGGCCCTCCAAAAGTCATCCAGTCTGACTGCCCTGCAACAAGCAGGGCCATCACTCACTAGACCAGATTTCCCAGAGCCCCATCCAGCCTGACCATGAATGGCTGCAGAGATGGGGTCTCCATCACCTCTCTAGGCAGCCTGTTCCCAGGATTCCTCACACACAGATTCAAGAACTTCCTCCTGTCTGACTTAAATCTGCCCTTCTCCAGCTTCAAACCATGCTGAGAAGGTTTCACCAGCCCAGGGCCACACCAAGGGCCAACCAGGATCTCTAGCAACCACACATGTGTCTCTATGGTTTATAGCAAAGAACAACCATTTCTAAAGCGCTAAACATTGCTGGTGCTGCTCTCTGTTGTTTAGTCTACTCAGTGTTTATTCCAATATTGTCCCCTGCCCTGTTACAGGAGCTAAGCGGGAAGCATTGAATGCTCATTGTTTAGTCTGTGCTGCTAAAATAATCCAGAAAACCCCACACTGTTCCAATCCCTTAGGCCAGCAACAGACCCTTGTACAGTCAATGTCACAAACTTGCTGAAACAGAGGTTTCCTCCTTATGGCTAAAATGATTTTTCCCATGCAGAACAAGCCAGTTGACACTGCAGACCACCAACAACCCCATCTCTGAAGACAATTCCCTTTTCTTGCCTGTTGACTCCTGCCTTCCATGAGTGGAACCTGAACCACACCAAGATGGCCAACAGAGTACGAAGGGACAGTGACCCTAATCACAGTGCTACGGAGCAGCAGCAACTCCTCGTTGCTACCCTGAGCCTTGTTTCTTTCTGATCGGCTCCAGAACAGCTCCAACTGAGTAAAATAACAAAACAGCAGAGAAAAAACAACCCAACTCTGGCTGAATTAAATTGCTCAGCCTTGAAGGAAAATATGACTGTCGCTAAACTAAACCATCTAGCCAGTCTGGATAATCACTATGAACCAGGGACGTTCAGAAAGACCAATTTAGAAGAGCATAGTCCTCATGTCCTCCAACTTCAACCGCTGGATTCGCTTCCTCTCTTCTGTTTAAACCTTATTTAAGATGATCCAATGGAATAATTAGGGAAACACGGAGGGGGATGTTGCACAGAACTTAAAGCCTTTTGTGCCTCCTGCAGCCTGGGTCTACTGAGGATTTTTTACTGCAGTTTGGGCACAGAGCAGACTGGAGCTGAGCAGGAGGATCCATGACAACACAATTTCCTGAGAACTCTCCCTAGTGGAATAGGGGCTGTAACAGGCATTGGGAATGGTGCCAGAGCCACAGACCAACAGTAAATGATTCACTAGCTGGGAAGGGAGGAAAAAAAAAAATCAACTTGTAAGAGGAAAATTAAGAATTCAGGCTTTTTCCCTACTTTTGGCTGCTGTTCCACAGTGCTGCGGCATGCGCTGAGCTCTAGACACGGCATCTCCATGGACTCCTGAAGAGCCAAGAGTAAACTAAATGCTTAATGACAGGCTTCCTCCACCTCCTCCAGGATCTTTCTGCTAAATGCAGCATCCCAGAACATTAGGGATTGGAAGGGACTTCTAAAGACCATCCAGTTCAATGCCCCTGCCACAGCAGGATCCCCTAGAGCAAGTCACATAAGAACATGGCCAGGCAGGTTTTAATGTCTCCAGGGAAGGATACCCCACAACCTCCCTGGGCAGCCACTTCCAGTACTCTGGCACACTCATTGGGAAGAAGATCCTTCTCAGATTGATGTGGAACCTCCTGTGTTCCACCTTACAACCACTGCCCCTTGTCCTATTATTGGGTGCCACTGAGCAGAGCCTGGCTCCATCCTCCTTATGCCAACTTTTCACATATTTATAAATATTAATGAGGTCACCCCTTTTTTACCAAGCTCAACAGTCCCACTTCCCTCAGCCTTTCCTCAAAAGGGAGATGCTCCATTCTCTTCATCATCTTTGTGGCTCTGTGCTGGACTGTCTCCAGCAGTTCTGTGTCCTTCTTGAGCTGAGGAGCCAAGAACTGAACACAAGATTGCAGATATGGTCTCACCAGGGCAGAGCACGGGGGGAGGAGTACCTCTTTTCATCTGCTAACCACCCCCATTCTGATCCACCCCAGGATGCGATTGGCCTTCTTCGCCACTAGGGCCCACTGATGGTTCCTGGTCATCCTGCTGGCCACTAGGACCCCCAGGTCCCTTTCTGCCATGCTGCTCTCCAACAGGTCGGTCCCTATCCTATACTGGTCCCTGGGGCTGTTCTTGCCCAGATGCAGACTCTACTCTGCCCTTGTTACAGTTCATTCAATCTCTCCCTGCCCAACTCTCCAGCCTGTCCAGGTCCTGGTGAATGGCAGCACGGTCTGCTGGGGTGTCAGCCACTCCTCTCAGCTTTCTGCTGTCTGCAAACTTGCTGATAGTGCACTGTAATCTCTCATCCAGGAAGGTGTCTTAAAGACAGAAAGTAGTTGAAATAGTGAAAATCATAATCACATTTATAAGTGTTTCTTGGATCAGGGCCTTTATTTGTACAAAGAGAGGCAATCACAACCAAATCCAATACGGTTGGGCTCATCAAATAGGGGCTGCGCTGCCGGCAACATATGTTTGCTCATTTTTCCTTCCTTTCTGGCTTTAGCTACTGTAATTTGATGAATTTCTTCCCTTTTTTATGAACATTTGGCCTGTGCTTTTGAAGAAAAAACGAATTAGCAACAGAAGGTTGAGCTAAATCATCGACACACAAATTCAGAGCCGAATATTAAATGCATTAGATTGGGGTGGGTTTTTCTTTGCTCCACACCATAACGAAGTAGAAAACATTATCGTGTTGAAGCCTCATGTGAACAGAACTATAATAAGGGAGAGTTTGCTCAGAAACACCCCGCCTTCCCGTGCCAAAAAATACAGATGTTCGTCACCAGATGCGATAGAAAGGGGTGACTGCCAAAGCCATAATGAAAATGCTGTGGTTGAATCTATTCATCCCAAGGTACAACAGCCAGTCGCTCTAGACATGTTCATTGTGCTAATCAGTTCGGGATTTTTAGAGAAGACAGTTGGCTACGTCCACTCCCGAGCTCCAGCCCTGCAGCAAAGAGGCAGAACACTGAGCGACTAAGGATTAGAAACAAAGGGGGAAAGTTGTTGCTGCTGCTCTGAATGTGACAAATGGGTGGATAATGAACACAAATGGTGAGAGATCCTGGGGTGGATCAGAGTGGGGGTGGTTTGCAGATCAAGAGAGGTTCTTCGCCCCCTGTACTCTGCCCTGCTGAGATCACATCTGGAATCTTGTGTCCAGTTCTGGGCTCCTCAGTTCCAGAAGGACACAGAACTGCTGGAGAGAGCCCAGCACAGAGCCAGAGAGATGATCAAGGGAGCGGCAAGTCTCCCTTATGAGGAGAGGTTGAGAGAGCTGGGTCTTTTGAGCTCGGAAAAAAGAATACTGAGGAGTGACCCCATGAATCTTGACCAATATGGAAAGGGTAGGTGTCAGGAGAATGGAGCCAGGCTTTGCTCATGGGCACCCAGTGATAGGACAAAGGCAATGGGTGTGAGCTGGAACTGAGGAGGTTCCATATAAATAGGAGAAGGAATTTCTTCCCAGTGAAGGTGACAGAGCCTTGGAAGGGGCTGCCCAGAGGGGTTGTGGAGTCTCCTTCTCTGGGGCTGCTTAAAACCTGCCTGGACATGTTCCTGCATGTGACTTGCTCTAGGGGATCCTGCTGTGGCAGGGGTATTGGACTGGATGATCTTTCAAGGTCCCTTCCAATCCCTAATGTTCTCCGGTTCTGTGATTCTGAAGCAGAATATTTAACCATTTGACAGCGTGCCCCCATCTAGCTACAGGCAGGATGATAAAGCCAGGACAGGTGTTCATTTACTTAGAGGTTTGGAAGAGGAGAAATATTACAAAACTAATCTGTGAGATACACTTCGTGCTTTGTACAGAACTGCTTAATAACCTTTATTATTAAAAGTTTCCAGTTGCCTCTGATTCTGAAATATTTCTGAGTAAAAAGACAACGGAAGCAGCTACAGATCATCGTTAGTGAGGCGAAGCCTTATATATCCTAATTTAAAATTAATTCTGAACTAAGTAACGACAGTGAGTTGGACATAAATCCTAAAGCAGAGCCTTTAGGATATAAAAATGAAATAATCACACAAGCTCACTGGTGAGTATTTCACATATAACTTAAGGATGTCGTTAGGATAACATCTCATACTTCTATTTGACCAGGTTGAGCTAAAAGGACATCCAATAACTGACACAAGGGACTGGAGGGAAAGTCTGCTGAGGAGAAGCTGAGGGAGCTGGGAGTGTTTAGCCTGGAGAAGAGGAGACTCAGGGGTAACCTTGTACCTCTCTCCAACTCCCTGAAGGGAGGTTGTAGTCAGGTCAGGCTCTTCTCTCAGGCAACCAGCACCAGGACAAGAGGGCAGGGCCTGAAGCTGCACCAGGGGAGGGTCAGATTCGATGTTAGGAAGCCCTCCCTTTGGGAAAGGGTGATCAGACCCTGGCCTGGACTTCCCAGGCAGTTGTGGAGTCTCCATCTCCAGAGGCGTTGAACGACAGCCTGTCCATGACTCTTAGTGCCCTGGTGTGGCTGATGTGGTGACATTAGGTCCTGGACTGGGCTGGCTGAGCTCAGAGGGCTTTTCCAGCTTCCATCATTCTGTGATTCTGTAAAACCTCATTATCTGACATTAAGGTAGAAACCTCTACATGTTTCAAAGAAGAATCATAGAATAGAATCATAGAATCATTACAGATTGGAAGGGGCCTCAAAAGATCATCTAGTCCAATCCGCCTGACACAGCAGGATCACCTAAACCAAGTCACACAGGAACCCGTCCAGTTGGGTCTTGAACATCTCCAGTGAANTAGTCATCCTGCTGTCCACCAGGACCCCCAGATCCCTCTCTCCCACACTACTCTGCAACAGGTCAGTCCCCAGCTTATACCAATACCTGGGGCTGTTCTTGCCCAGATGCAAGACTCTACACTTACCCTTGTTATAGTTAATTAAATTTCTCCCTGACCTATCCAGATCTCACTGAATGGCAGCACAGTCTGCTGGGGTGTCGGTCACTTCTCCCAGCTTTGTGTCATCAGCAAACCTGCTGACAGTGCACCTTAATCCCTCATCCAAGTAATTAATGAATAGATTGAACAGGACTGGTCCCAGCACCAACCCCAGGGGCACTCCACTAGATACAGGCCTCCAACTGGACTCTGTCCCTTTGACCACTACTCTCTGGCTTCTATCCTGTAGCCAGTTCACGATCCACCTCACTACTCGATAATCTAGACCACAAGGGATCATCAGGTAGATTTGAAGACGATCCAATTCAACATAGATAAAAGTACATTTCCTTAGCCAACAAACCACACAATTCTACTTTATCTATTTTAATCTATTTTTGTCTATTTTAGAGGGGTCTCAAATGCTGACCAAGGCTGCACACTCTGAACTCCCAAGACCCCAAAATGATTTGGTTGCTTAGGGCTGGGCCTATACATGCTTTCCTGAGAAGAGCAAATCTTCTCTGACAGATTTTATCACAGAGTCACAGAACATTAGGGATTGGAAGGGATCTGAAAAGATCATCTAGTCCCATCCCCCCGCCACAGCAGGTTCACCTAGATCTATCCCTCAATTCCTTTTAGCCAGTCAGCATAAAGGAGATACTCCTTCTCCATCACAAGACCTTTGATGGGAGCAGTGTATAGGGAGGGAAAAGTTCCCAGGGAGAAATGTTGGATGGTTTTGGGGAAAGCAGGATCTCCTGAGAGAGAAGACAGCAGCAAGAGGCTATTTTTCAGTAGTGCTGAGGCTTACTAGCTATTTACCAGCCTGGGACTGACCTTCTTCCCCCTGCTTGGGTCACAACTACTCTGTTGTAGTCAACCTCTCGTCCTTTCCGAGATGGGTCTTTTGTGTGCTTATTAACACTATTAGCACTGGCTGTTTTCTAATTGTGGATAATAATTGAGAAACTCTAATTACTGTAATTACTAAGCTCCTGGGGTGAGGGTTTATTTTTTATAATTATTTCTAGCTATGTTATTGGGGTTTTTTTTGGTTCTAAATACTCTGTTGTATTAAAAGCCTGATAGACAATGCCAAGCCCTCACAGGGTGCTTCTGTATCAACCACCTGCATAGAATTTCATTGGAGACTTTCACAGTTTATTCATCAGATATCACTGAATTTCTTCTGCCTCAAGTGAAAACAAAGAGTGGGAGAAAAAACACCTTATGACAAATGACAAATGATGTGACATGCCAAGTTTGATTCTGCCAACCAAGCGTTGGTACCGGCCCAGCGAGAGCAAAGATGGAGGTGACAGCTAGATGGCACAATTGAATATCACCTCAGTGTTCCCTGCCAAAGTCTTTAAGGAAGAAAGGAGTGTTTCAATGCCTGCAGACATCGGAACTTAGAGAAGCAACCTGAGACTCTGGCCGGCACATAAAGTCATTGACGCAGTTGCCACTGCTTTCAAAAGACCCTGCTCTGCCCTCCAGAGTAGCCTCTCGGAGTAAGAAAGATAATGGAATCATCGGTGCTAGTCTCTTCTCCCAAATTCCTAATGATAGGATGAGGAGAAGTGGCCTCGAGTTGCATTTAGGTTTAGATTGGATCTTAGGAAGAAGTTCTGTCCTCAGAGATTGTGGTTGGGCACTGGAACAGGCTGCCTCATCGCTGGAGGTGTTTAAAAAGCGAGTAGCAGGAGCACTTGAGGTCATGGTGTGCGGGTTAGGGATGCTGGTGGGATGAGGGCTAGACTCCCTGATCCTGGAGGTCCCTTCCAGCCAAGATTATTCTATGATTGTTGTTTGGATCAGAAAGAACTTTCAAGATCATCTAGTCCCATCCACTTCACTGAGCAGGGATATTCTCAACCAGAGCAGATTGCTCTGAGTCCTAAGGGGCAACCTAACCTTGGATGATTCCAGAGATGGGGTTTCTCCTACATCTCTAGGCAACCTGGGCCAGGGTCTTGCCAATTTCAATGTAAAAAATGTTGCGTTCTCATCTCTGTTTTCCAATCATCCCTACTCTGATGGATCAAAACTTTCTGTTTCTTCTAGACTAATCACAAAAACACACAATATTAGGGATTGGAAAAGACCTTGAAAGATCATCCAGTCCAATTCCCCCGCCACAGCAGGATCCCATAGATGAAATAGCTCAGACACACGGCCAGGCAAGTTTGAAACATCTCCAGAGAAGGAGACTCTAAAACCTCGCTTGGACAGCCCCTTCCAGTGCTCTGTCACTCTCACTGGGAAGAAGTTCCTTCTCCTATTTATGTGGAACCTCCTCTGTTCCAGTTTACACCCAGTGCCCCTTGTCCTGTCATGAGATGATACTCAGCAGAGTATCATGGCTCCATCCTCCTGAAACTCACCTTTCACATATTTATAAACCTTAATGACGTCACCCCTCAAGTCTCCTCTCCAAGCTCAAGGGACCCAGCTCCCTCAACCTTTACTCACAAGGGAGATGCTCCTCTTCCTTCATCATCTGTCTGCAATGACTCTACCATCTCCAGTTATTTCACCTTGTGTAAAAAGGAGATGGGGGCCTCTTCTATTAATAAAACCCAAGCACGTTATTTTTGAACAGCTTGTGGTCACACTGATCAATTTTTACAACTCTTGGTTTTGCTTTTTTACCTGTAAGTGTGCAGTTTGGGAAATTCAGATCCTTGCTAATCTTAACTAAAACCCACTTCATCACCTGTTCTGCCAGAGAACTGTTGGTGCAATGATTTTCCTAAATGACTGCGAGGCCTCATTTAGATTTTTAATAAACAGTCACATTCTAATGAGGTCTTCATAAAACCGACTAAATATGTTTAGAAATCATTAGCTCAAATTACCGGTACAAAAGTCTCCTCAGGGAGCCCCTGCAGATTTTTTTGTTTTGTGATCAGACTCCTGGCAGATGGATTAGTGGCAACAGCACAAGTGAGCTTGGAATTTCCACACAGGCAGCATGAAAAGCGAGCACCTGGGTACGGGGGCTACTGGAGGAAAAAAAATGTCCCTCAGGTGGGTTCATTATGGAGAGAAAAACAATCACAACACATTTCTCTGCCATTTAAATAGCAGGTGCACAGCAGCGTGCAGGTGCCAGAACCACTGACAAGGGTCCCTTGCTGGAACAAACCAGAGCTTCAAGGGATGCTGGGTTTTGACAAGAGAGCCTCAGATAATGACAGCGATTGGCAGATGTAGCCAGACCCTGCTGGAGGGTGATGCGGAGACCGAGTCATTTGCAGCAGGTGCCTGCATTAGGGACAGCCTCATAGCGATGACTCCGTCCGCAATTAAACCCATCCCGATGCATAATGCTCCAGGGCAAGAAGCAACTTCCTAGCACTGATTTAATGACTAGCCAGCCAGTCCTGGTAAACAAACACGCAAACACCCCCCTCAATGATTAATTCATGAAGAATGGAAGCAGTGTGGCAAGCATATTCAACAGAGAGTCCTCGTTCCTGAGGAGAGAAAGGAATTTTCCTCCTCAAGTTGTGATGGGTTAAAGGATGAAAAGAACAGATCTGCTGTGAATCTTCCAATGGGTTAGGAAACGAAAATAATAAGGGTGCTCTGAGGCTTCCAATGGGTTAAGAAATGAAATCTTTCAAGGGGTTAAATAGTGAAAATAATAAAGCTGCTCTGAATCACAGAATCATAGAACTTCAGAGATTGGAAGGGACCTAAAAACATCATCCAGTCCAATCCTCCTGCCACAGCAGGATCCCTGAGATCCGGTTGCACAGGAACATCTCCAGAGAAAGAGACTCCACACCCACCCTGGGCAACCCCTTCCAGGCTCTGTCACCCTCATTGGGAAGAAGTTCCCTCTCATACTGATGTGGAACCTCCTCTGTTTGAGCTCACACCTGCTGCCCCTTGTCCTATCATTGGGTGCCCCTGCTCAGAGCCTGACTCCATCCTCCTGACACTCACCCTTTCCATATTTATAACATTCACGGGGTCATGCCTCAGTTTCCCTTTTTTCCAAGCTCAAGAGACCCAGCTCTCTCAGCCTTTCCTCATCAGGAAGATGCTCTACTCTCTTCATCACCTCTGTGGCTCTGCATTGGACTTATTCCAGCAGTTCTGTGTCCTTCTGGAGATGAGGGGCCCAGAACTGGACACAAGATTCCTGATGTGGTCTCACTGGGGCAGAGTAGAGGAGGCAAAGAACCTCTCTCCACCTACTGACCATCCTCATTCTGATCCACCCCAGGATTCCGTTGGCCTTCTTTGCCACCAGGGCCCACTGGTGGCTCTGGCCCATCCTGCTGGCCACTAGGATCCCCAAGTCCCTTTCTCCTACACTGCTGTCCAGGAGGTTAGCCCCAAATCTTCCAATGGGTTAAGAAATGAAAACAATAAACCTAGTTTGAATCTTAACAGGGGTTAAAATAATGACCCTGCTCTGAATCTTACACAAGCAATAGCATTGGAAAATGGAAAATCTCTCCAGGTTGGGAAGGCTGAAAGGTTTATTGTGCAGGAACGTTGCCCAAAGGTCTGCTAATGTTGCTCCTAATCAAGGTGGCACAGAGCTCCTGTCAGGGCTGTGGTGTAGATGGTGGGTTTTAATGTCTCTGTGTTGCGGGTGCTTCCAGCTGTGGGAGTGCGACAGGCACAGAGGAGCAGTGACTGCATTGTTGTGCAGCTCCTATGAGCATATTTCCATTAAAAGCTCATTTCAATTCCTGCTCGCTGATTTTTCCTCTGTTCACCTCCGGAGAAAGGGAGAATAAAGTCATTTCTACCCCTGAGAGAAACAGCAAAGCTGCAAGTCTGTATCCCACTGGGACTCTCTTAACCCAATAAAACTCCATAGTGGAACGTTCCATGTCCCCAAACGTCGTGAGTTGTGGCTGCCAACACATGCACCATGGCTGCTATCCCCATGGCCAGTAGCTGATAATTTGCTCTGATTTGACTCAAGTCAAGCACTGCCTTTAGGAAAGCAATGTTAGGTTTCACGCCACAAACTATTTTTGGTCTGAGGGCTCCTTCATCCTGAAAACATCCCTTTCGCTTGGGTGCTCATCAATGTGTACAAAGCTCTAACAAAGAGCTTTGCTAGACACCTTCCTATTATTGAAAATCATAGAATTGCAGAGTCATTTAGGTTGGAAAATCCCTTCGCGATCATCAAGTCTAACCCTGAACTCAACTGTCCCAACTAATCACTAAACCCTGTCCCTGAGCTCCAGATCTTCATGACTGGGAAACACAGCCAGGGATGGCAATTCAATCCCCTCCCTGGGCAGCCTGTTCCAAGCCCTGAGGACCCTTTCCAGGAAGAAGTTTCTCCTCATGGGCAGCTTGAGGCCATTTCCTCTTGTCCTATCCCTTGTTCCTTGTGAGAAGAGACCAACCCCCACCTCTCTACACCCTCCTTTCAGGCATTTGCAGACAGCAAAAAGATCTTCCCTCAGTCTCCTTTTCTTCAGACTAACCAGCCCCAGCTCTCTCAGCTGCTCACAAGGTTTGTTCTCTAGACCCTTTCCCAACCTTGTTGCCCTTCTCTGGATCTGCTCCAGCCCCTCAATGTCCTTTTTGTATTGAGGTCCCCAAGACTGAACCCAGTCCATCCTTACTGAATTGGCTTGTGACCATCCACTAATGTTTGCTGCCATCTTCCTCATCAAGTGAGTTTTTAAAGCAGCCTCCACAGTTGCTGTCTCCACAATCAGTCCTACATGTGTTTCTGCTGCAGGTGTTAACTGCAGACACAAATCCCATCTTTATTCTCTAAAAATACTCTTGGCACTTGATCTGTTGGCAGGCTTGGGCACACAGATACCGGAATATAGGGATTATTTTAACATTCACCAAAGGATGTAAGGAAGAATAAATTGAGTCTGAAACACTGGACTTGCTGAAAAGGGGACAAGCCCTTACGCTTGGGCTTGCACCACATAAACCCTGGGCTCTCTCCTCTCGTAAATTGCTCAGGGCAGAGAGTTATTGTCTCTCACAGAATCACAGAATGATTGAGGCTGGAAAAGCCCTCTGAGCTCAGCCAGCCCAGCCAGGACCTAACAGTACCACAGCTGCCAGACCAGGGCACTAAGGGTCACAGCTAGGCTGTCCTTCATCATCTCCAGGGATAGGGACTCCGCAACTGCCCTGGGAAGCCCAGCCCAGGCTCTGATCACCCTTTCCCAAAGGAAGGGCTTCCTAACACCCAACCTAACCTTGCCCTGGTGCAGCTTCCTTCTCATCCTCGTGCTGGTTGCCCAGGAGAAGAGCCCGACCCCTACCTGACTACAACCCCCCTTCAGGGAGTTGGAGAGAGGTAGAAGGTCCCCCCGAGTCTCCTCCAGGCTAAACACTCCCAACTCCCTCAGCTTCTCCCTCATCAGACTTTTCCTCCAGTCCCTTCTCCAGCCTAGTAGCTACTCTGGAACCACTCCATCAGCATGAAATTAAAAGCATCTCTTAAAGCCATGTGACTCACACCAACATCTGCGCACTCAGCTTCTAACACTTTGATTTACAATAATCACAGTGGTTGCAATGAAAACAGTCAGTGTTGGTTTTTTTTTGCCAAGCAAATTTTCTTGGTAAAAAAAAGATCTCAGATGAGAACTGAGTCCTCAGTAGGCTGTGAACACAGTAAATTAAAGATACTGTTATTGATAGTTGTGAGAAGCAATGACAATGCTTCCATCCATATCCTGCTGAAAACAAAAACAGCCTTTATGACTGGAGTGAGAGTTGTACTTTAGAAGGTACCGAGCACCAGAAAGCAAAGAACACAGTGCCAGACACACAACATCAACCTGAGAAGGAACTTCTTCACAGTGAGGGTGACGGAGCACTGGAACAGGCTGCCCAGGGTGGTTGTGGAGTCTCCTTCACTGGAGATATTCAAAACCCACCTGGATGTGTTCCTGTGTGACTTGGTTTAGGTGATCCTGCTGTGGCAGAGGGATTGGACTAGATGATCTTTCGAGGTCCCTTCCAATCCGTAATGATTCTGTGATTCTATGATTCTCCTTACTGCTCAGCTCCTGAACATCACCTCCTGGTAACTAAAACCAGTTAAATGAAGCAAAGCTCATCTTTTTTGGTTTCACAGAATCACAGAAGATTAGGGATTGGAAGGGAACTCAAAAGATCATACAGTCAAATCCCCCTGCCACAGCAGCATCCCCTAGATCCAGTTGCACAGGAACATACCCAGGTGGGTTTTAAACATCTCCAGAGAAGGAGACTCCACAACCCACCCTGGGCAGCCCCTTCCAGGGCTCTGTCACCTTCACGGTGAAGAAGTTCTTCCTCATACTGATTTGGAACCTCCTCTGTCCAGGTCACACACAGTGCCCCTTGTCATACCATTGGGTGCCCCTGAGCAGAGCCTGGGTCCATCCTCCTGACACCCACCCTTTCCATATTTATCAACATTGATGGGGTCACCCCTCAGTCTCATTTTTTCCCAGCTTCAGAGACCCAGCTCCCTCAGCCTTTCCTCATCACAGATACATTCCACTCCCTTCATCATCTTTGTGGCTCTGGGCTGGACTTACTGCAGCAGTTCCATGTCCTTCTGGAACTGAGGTGCCCAGAGCTAGACACAATTTGCTCTTGATGCCTTCCAGGAATCCAGACATTGCCCCAACCAAACAAGGCCGATCTAGAATAATTCGCTAGTCCACTAGACCAGACTTCTAGTCTGAAAGTATAGTTTAGACTAAAAAAGGTGCAATTTTACAACTTAACTGTTTTTGTCAGAAACCTGGTTCAGAGTTACTCCTCTTTACCATCTCTTAAAAAACCCCCAATGAATCTCCTTCTCTGGAGACATTTAAAACCCGCCCAGATATGTTCCTCTATGACTTGATCTAGAGGAGCATGCTGTGATGGAGGATTGGACTGGTTGATCTTTCAAGGTCTCTTCCAGTCCCTCATGTTCTGTGATTCTGCGATTTCCTACTCCATTGAAGAACCAGTTCCCTCATTTCTCTTAATAGAAATGGACTGCCTGATTCAGAAACCAACTCTCTCCTTCTTGGGCAGTCTCTGCCCTACACTGTGCAGTGTTATCAGTTCCTTTTCCATTGTGCAAGTGGTACCAAAGCCAAGAATGCAAGGCATGTTCAAAAATAATTGATAACAACCCTCTTAGTGCAGGGGGCCAAAGATATTTTAGGTTCTGTAAGCGACGTGTTGGTCTGCTATTGAATTTCCAAAAACAAACACCTTGGAAGTCTTTCAAAGCCTTAAAAATAACAAAAAATATCACTTACCCTTCCCACTTCCACGAGATTAGTAACCATGATGATGCTGGCAGTGTTTTCATGCCATACCATTCTCCAGAAGTCATATATTGTCTCCTGCATTGGTCCTGGAAGGATAAATCAAAGGAAAGGTTACTAGTGGAAGATTGTCTCTGGGGAAGCTAGAGAACCTGTGACTACACACAAATACTCCTATCTTCATCATCGTATTTTTCATTTAGGCTCCATTCCTTTTCTGTTGTGCACTGAAGTATTTCCTTCTCCCTGCCAGAAATAGTGCTCAGAAAGGAAAGCTACTTGTCCAGCACTTCGGCATTTATCTCTGTAACAGCCACATGTAGCTACTTAAGGCCTGAAGACTCAATCTTACAAGGAGAGATTGAAAGAGTTGGGGTTCCAGCAGGATTGGAGATGTGATTGTCTCTCTGCAATCAGCACCGAGGAGGCTGCACCTTGAGTAATGGGTTCAGTTTTGGGCACCTCAGTACAAGGGAGGCATTGAGGTGTTGGAGCGAGGGCAGAGTAGGGCAACGAAGATGGGGAAGGGCCTGATTGAATCTTACAAAGAGAGACTGAGAGAGCTGGGGCTGTTTAGTGTGAGGAAGAGGAGAGGGGGAGACCTCATTGGTCTATACAACTATCTGAAAGGACACTGTAGAGATGTTGGTGCTGGTCTCTTCTCACAGGTAATGAGTGACAGAAGCAGAGGGAAGGGCTTCAAACTTCAACAGGGGAGGGTTAGACTGGGTATCAGGAAGAAATTCTTCCTGGAGAGAGTGGTCAGGCAGTGGAATGGGCTTCCCAGGGTGGTGGTTGAGTCTCCATCCCTGGATGTGTTTAAAAGTGGCTTAGATGTAGTGCTGGTTTGGGAGTGAACTTGTAGGGTAGGGTTAATGGTTGGATTCGATGGTCCTACTAGTCTTTTCCAACCTGAATGATTCAATGATTCTAAGTGGGATTATAAAAAATGGATAATATTACTCTTTCTTTAGCAATCGGGTGATAATCCAGTGAAGGTGTATTTGGAATGAGTCTCAGTGGACTACATGGCTTTTCCTGGATTCTAATATTTTTGTTAGTGTACTTTATCCATAAAATTACCCAAGCTTCTAAATTGGACTTTCTGAAATGAGCCAGGCGTTAGGGCTTTGTGCTGCAGTCTATCACTTTGCAGAACAGCGGGGAAAGCACAAAAGAACCCTGGTCTGCCATGGCAACTGCATCCTCTGCAGCACTTTCCACAACAGCCTGTAGATGAACACTCCTGGATTCCTCCAGCTCCATGCATGAGGTGGGCACCAGCCCACGGGAAACATGACAGGAATGGAAAGTGTGGAGAGCAACTCCATCAGTCTGGGGTTGGTTCTGCTTGGTTCCAGCCTGTGTGTCTCACCCATGAACTTCAATGGGCCACACTACTTTAAATCTCTGGCTTTAAAAGAATAAACAAATAAGAGGTACCTCAAGTGAAGTGTTTTATTTTACTTCAGGTAAAATACTAGCAGGTACCTCATAGATTGCCCAGAGAGGAGGAAGAATCACAGTATCACTCTGGGTAGAAAAGATCCTGGGGATCATCAAATTCAACCATCCACCCTACTCTACAAAGTACACCCTTAAATCAGATCCCTCAACACCACATCTAAATAATCTTTAAACACATCAAAGTATAGTTACTCAATCCCCTACCTGGGCAGCCTGTTCCAGTATCTGACCAATCTTTACATGAAAAGACTTTCCTACTGTCAAGTCTAACCCTTCCCTCTTGTAGTCTCAACCCATTCCCTCTTGTTCTATCCTTAACTACTTTTGAGAAGAGAACAGCACCAACCACTCCACATCCATTCAGGTAGTTGTAAAGAGTGATGAGGTCTCCTCTCAGCCTCGTCTTCTTCAGACTAAAGAACCCCAGCTCTTTCAATCGCTCCTCATAAGAGTTATTCTCTAGGACCTTCACCAGCTTCATTGCCCTCCATCCCAAGTCAGACTGGGCCTTGGAGCTCTGCACAACCTGCTCTGGTTGGGTATGTCCCTGCTCCTCTGCAGGAGGTAGGACTGGAGGAGCATGAATGATCCCTTTAACCCAAAAGGCAAGTCAAAAGCAACTTGACTATGCAAGTAGCTTCACAGTTCGGACAAAGAACTGCGAGAGAGTTCAGCACAGAGCCACAAAGATTATGAAGGGAGTGGAACATATCTCTGATGATGAAAGGCTGAGGGAGCTGGGTCGCTTTAGCTTGGAGAAAAGGAGACTGAAGGGTGACCTCATTAACATTTATAAATACGTGAATTGTGGGTGTCAGGAGGATGGAACCAAGCTCTTCTCAGTGTCATCTAGTGATAGAACAAGGGGCAATGGGTGTGAGCTGGAACAGAGGAGGTTCCACATCAATATGAGAAGGAACTTGTTCCCAGTGAGGGTTACAGAGCTCTGGAATGGGCTGCTCAGGGGGGGTTGTGATTCTATGATTCTATGGATGTGTTCCTGTGTGATGTGGTCTAGGTGATCCTGCTGTGGCAGGGGGGTTGGACTGTATGGTCTTTTGAGGTCCCTTCCAATCCCTAATGTTCTGTGATTCTGTGATGCAGCTTACTTACCACTCAGGTTAAAGGCTGGTAATGGTCTAAAACTTTTGAGTTTATTCTGATGTTCAGCAATTTCAAAGTCTAATTTTACCACCTGTAATTTACCATCCATAATTTTCACAGACCAGTTAAAGAAATTATAGATTCTCCCCCTTGCTTTAGAAAAGAGCTGCATTTATATTTAGTTTCACAGGTTTCCCTGGAGTGACCCATTTTATTCGCTTTGGTAACTCACATGAGAGGAGAAAAAGCCATTTAAACCATGGGAAAGCTGTGACTGTTGGAACAAAAGTGTTACCGGGGCTCAGAGTAGTAGACTCTGAAGCTACAGTTTCTGAACTTCAGGCTGATTTGTGGCTGTAAATCTGGGCTATTTATTTTTTCTTTCAATTTACAGCACTGAACTTTTGGGACGTTTCATCGTGAAGTTAAGACATTAACTAAATCACTGTCCACCATGGGGAAATGTACAGGAATTGTCTACTCAGCAAGCTTGCTGGTGATTCCAAACTGGGTGGATTGGCCAATTCCCCTAGCGGCTCTTCAACTCTTCAAGAGGATTTGAGGTGAAGGGTTGAGCTGACAGGAATTGAATGAGTTTTAACCAAACCAGATGTAGAGTTCTTCCCTTGGGACGGAATAGTGGGAGGCATCAATATAGAGTGGGTAGTGACCAGCTAGAGAGCACCCCTGGGGAGAGGGATCTTGGAGTTGTTGTGGATAACAAACTAAAAGTAGGCCCTTGTGGCCCAGGAGGCCAATAGGGCATTGGGATGGATCAAGAGGAGGGTGTCTAGCAGATCGAGGGAGATTCTTCTACCCCTTGATTCTGCTTTACTGATGCCGCAGCTGGAACCCTGCGTCCAGTTCTGGGCTCCCCAATCCCAGAGGGATAAAGAATTAATGGGGAGAGTTCAACACAGAGCTCTGAGGATGACTGGGGGGTCTGGAACAACTGATTTGTGAAGAGAGATTGAGAACATTGGGACTTTTTAGTTTGGACAAAAGACGCCTCCGAGTTGATTTAATCCCTATCTATAAATCCATGAGGGTGGGTGCCAAGCAGAAAGGAATCCTCTCTGTTCAATGGTGTCAGACAGGATGGGGTAATGGAACACAGGGAGTCTCACCTCAGTCTAACCATCTGAAGCAGAGTGCTTTACACCTTGCAAGAAGCTGGAACCTTGAGAAAAAGAAGCTGAGGGGTGATGCAGCAGGGTTTTTAATGATTTATTTCTGTTTTTTCTCCTACATGTTTACTTGAAATGAAGATGGTTGGGTCCTATTTGGAACAGTAATTTCTTTTTGACCTGAAACTATTTATTCCTGATCTTTCTTCCCCTCCTTGAGACAGAATGATTTGTCTCGTGATTTAAAGTTTTCTGCATTTCAGAACATGAAGTCACAAATTACAAGTTGGGGAGAGACCCTAAACAATCATTGCCTCCAATGACTTCTAGATTTTTCATTCTTTGTGAAGGAAAACAACATTACAATAAATGATGGGGGGAAAATGGTTTAGAAAATGACTATTTTTCAGGCTGGAGGAAATGCTGAGCAATGACAACTTCTGTTGAAGTTTGATCCCAAGTGTTCTAGAAGAAATACTCTGCCCTGGTTGAGACCACATGTGGAATATTAAGTCCAGTTACAGAATCACAGAATCATCATGGCTGGAAAGAACCTCCAGGATCATTGAGTCCAACCTTTCTCCTAGTGTCTAACCGCTGGACCATATCCCTAAGCGCCGCGTCCACTCGTTCCTTAAACACCTCCAGGGATGGTGACACCACTACCTCCCTGGGCAATCTATTCCAGTACCTAACCACTCTCTCAGAAAAGAATCTCCTTCTAATACCCAATCTAAACTTCCCCAATGCAACTCGAGGCCATTTCCCTTTGTCCTATCATCACTAATTTGAGAGAAGAGACCAACACCAGCCTTGCTACAACCTCCTTTTAGGTAGTTGTAGAGGGCAATAAGGTCTCCTCTCAGTCTTCTCCAGACTAAACAACCCCAGCTCCCTCAGCCTCTCCTCATAGGGCATGTCTTCTAGCCCCTTCACCAGCTTGGTTGCCCTTCTTCTTCTGCCCAGCAGAACACAGAACTGCTGGAGAGAGTCCAGCACAGAGCCACAATGATGATGAAGGACGTGGAGCTTCTCCCTGATAAGGAAATGCTAAGGGAGCTGGGTCTCTTAAGCTTGGAAAAAAGGAGACTGAGGGGTGACCCCACGAATGTTGATAAACATGGAAAGAGCAGGTGTCAGAAGGATGGACCCAAGCTCTGCTCGGGGCATCCAATGATAGGACAAGGGGCACTGGGTGTGAGCTGGAACAGAGGAGTTTACACATCAACCTGAGAAGGAACTTCTTCCCAGTGCGGGTGACAGAGCACTGGAATGGGCTTGCCAGAGAGGTTGTGGACTCTCCTTCTCTGGAGATGTTTAAAACCCTCCTGGCAACTTGATCTAGGGAATCCTGCTATAGCAGTGGTATTGGACTGTATGATCTTTTGAGGTCCCTTCTAATCCCTAATGTTATCTTATTCTGTAAAATACATAAACACAGATACTCAGATAATCAGGGGTTGGAAGGGATCTCCAGAGTTCAAGTCCAAAACCCCTGCTTGAGCAGGAAATGTCCTATCCTTCAGTGCTGAAGATTCTCTTTGATGTTACTATCCAAATTATAGGAAAACCATAATTAAAAAGGCTTGACAAGTCTTCCTGCTTTCCTCAACTATTCCCTTCCTCTCCAGGTCTTACATGTAACCTCCCAGCTTCTATCAAATTCAGGTCACTGAAAGGGAAAAAAACCTAACCCACAACCAAGTTCTCCCAACAATCTACCTTAAAGTCTCAGAAAGTAATTCTTTTCTACCCCATTTTTCTTCCCTTCATGACATTTTTCAAATTATTTTCTGACATATGAATAAATTATGACTTGTCTCCAGCCAGACCTGAAAAGCATTACAGGCTACATAGGGTTGGAGGATTTATTGTCGTGAAGAACTGAACTATTTGATTCCAGAGTCTCCAGGTAGGGAGGGAAAGAGCATATAATTGTTCAAGGCATCAAGGTAACAGATGGGAGCACAATAGGCAGGAAGGTTACTCTCAGCAGTTGCCCAGTTGCGGGAGGTGAAGCTCTGAAGAGCAGGAGCTGAGCTGCCTGCCATGTACCCCATTAGCTACACAATATAGTAGTTGGGATCAAAGATTTCTGCTGTGAAAAAAACGCTAACAATGAAATCAACATCCTGCAAGCAGAGGAAAATAAGAGAAAGAAATCAACTCTCCAAAGTCCAGTGTGGTTGAAACAACTCAACAGAGAGTGTCTGCACAGAGAAGTTGTGCCTGCTCCATCCCTGGAAGTGTTCAAGGCCAGGTTGTACTGGGCTCCGGACAACCTGGTCTGGTGAGAGGCATCGCTGCCCATGGCAGGGAGTAGGGACTGAACAATCTTTAAGATCCCTTTCAACCCAACCAATTTGTGATTCTATGGTCAGTTGTAGGTATCATGACCATTAGGCTGGATTATCAGTAGCTGTCAGTGACTGCTCTGGGCACACAAACATATGAGGAATTGTGAAAATCCCATAGCTTTTAGGAATGGTTTAAGCTCCTGAGAAGCTGCTTTTATACACAGAACTTTTTAGACCTGGTATCACTACTGGGGTATGTGATCAATTAGAATGTGATGAACCAGCCCAGAGCACTCTGATGTAGGGAAATTCCTTCTCATACTGATGTGGAACCTCCTCTGTTCCAGCTCACACCTGTTTCCCCTTCTGCTATCACTGGGTGCCCCTGAGCAGAGCCTGGCTCCATCCTTCTGACACCTGCCCTTTTCATATTTATCATTCATGGGGTCACCCCTCAGTCTCCTTTTGTCCAGGCTCAAGAGACCCAGCTCCCTCAGACTTTCCATATCAGGGAGATACTCCACTGCCTTCACCATCCTCATGGCTCTGCGCTGGACTCCCTCCAGCAGTTGTGTCATTCTAGAGCTGAAGGGCCCAGAACTGGACACAATATTCCAGAGGTGTCATATTGTAGGTCTCGTCCAACGTTAATGATTCTGTGATCCCTGGAGATATTTTCCGATTAACAGCCAGCGCTGCATGGCACAAAAACAATGATACCCTTTGTAACTACAGCAAAAAAACCCTAAACCCATTGCACAGCTGAAATTGTTTCAGATACCCACATCCTAGTTTTGATGGTTAAACCACGACAATATAAAAGTGTAAAAGCAGAGATAATATATTAAAAAAAAAAATTAAAGAGTTTACTGGGGAAGCAGCTAACAGCTAAAAAGTTCAAGAATTCTCTGTTTCTTAACAAACCTCATAAATAGGGCAGCCTAGCTGTTAGCAGGATAACTTTGACAGTATTTCAGAAGAGGAAGCTAAATTGCAGAGTTCCTAATGCTCTGGCAGTTGGTGATGTGATAATCCATAAGTGGATGTTATTTGCTCTTTCCTTCAGAATGTGAAGGTAGGAGCAAAAGGTCCTTTCAGAGAAAGTTATGTAAAAACCTGCAGTTAAATCACAGAACAGTTTGGGTTCGAAGAGACCTTTAAAGGTCATCTAGTCCAATCCCTAAGTTAAACTATAAATATCACTGACTGCAGGCAAGGGAACATCTCTCTTCACTTTTTTCCCTGCTCAATAAGGCAATGTGCCCGAGATTTTATCAACGAGAATGTGCAGGCTCATCATGATGTGATCAGGTTATCATGAATGTTCTGCTCTATCAGCCTCCCAGCTAGACCATCAGGCACTGGAACAGGCTGCCCAGGGAGAGGCTTGAATTGTCATCCCTGGCCATGTTTCACACTTGGGGTGACCTGGAGCTCAGGGACAGGGTTTAGTGGTCGATTGGGACAGCTGGGTTCATAATTGGACTCAATGATCCTGAAGATCTTTCTCAACCTAAATGATTCCATGATTCTATAATTGCAGAGCTATGCTGGCCTTCCTGATGACACTTTCTTGGAGATCTCTCTTGTCTTGGAAAAATCAAAGACTTGTTTAGGTTTCCGCATCACTGCTAGGTCCCCACTAACCCCTGTCCCTCAACCCACAGCTCCATGGCTTTGCAGCCCTTCCAGATACAAGGACTCCCCTACTCCCCTGGGCAGCCTGGGCCAGACATGGGGAACCCTTGTGGGGCAGAAATTGTTCCTCAGGGACAACCTCAACCTCCCCCGAGTTAACTTGAGGCCATATCCTCTTGCCCTGTTGCTTGATCCTGGGGGAGAAGAGACAAATCCCCACCTGGCTCCAACCTCCTGAATTTCAGGGGGCTGTGAAGAGCAAGAAGGTCTTCTCTCAGCCTCCTTTCCTCCAGTTCAACCCTTCCCCACAGTTCCCTCAGCTGCTCCTAACAGCACTGGTGCTTCAGCCTCTTTCTCACTCTGTTGCCTTTCTCTGGATCCACTCCAGCCCCTCAATGTCCTTCCGGCAGTGACTGAGGGACCCAGAACTGACCCCAGGATTTGAGGTGGCCTCATCAGTTCCACAGCACAGGAGGACAATCCCTGATCTGGTTCTATTTGCCACACCAGTGCTGACACAAGCCAGGATGCTGTTGGCTTTCTTGGCCATCTGGGCACGCTGCTACTTCATTTTCAGCTACTGTCAACCCAGGTTCTTTTTCTTAGGCAACTTCCAGCCCCTCTGCCCCAGTCTGGAGGGTTGCAGGGACTGGTGTGTCCTAAGGCCAGCACCTGGCACTTGGATTTATTGAACCTCATATAAGTATCCTCAGCCTGTCCAGATCAGTCTGTAGAACCTCCCTGCCCTCTCTTGATCACCGTAACAACAAAACACAAACAAAGCTGTGGGTGAACTTTCCATGAGGTTGCTTCCCCACAAGCACATAAGTCAGCAGGCAGCCCCAGGCTATGGCTACTCTTATCTGAGGTATGGAATCCTCCCGCCCCTCTATTTTTAAACCTTGTTTAACCAGTTCCTCCATGGCAGTACATTCATACATGGTGCAGAGAGGTGCTGCTCATTCAGAGACAGGAATTCACTCCCAGCCAGCTCAGAACACCATTTCCTAAGGAAGAATTGCAGCAGAACTTGATTCATAAATAAAAAAAAAAATCATAGAGTTATAGAATCACGGTTAGAAGAGACCTCTGAAGGTCATCTAGTCCAACTCCCCTACAACAAGCAGGGCCCTCACTCCCCAGACCATCCAGCCTGGCTTTGAATGGCTCCAGGGATGGGGTTTCTACTACCTTTCTAGGCAGCCTGTTTCTAGGATCCATCACCTTCAGATTCAAGAACTTTTTCTTAATGTTCAAACTCAATCTGCCCTTTTCCAGCTTCAAACCATGACCTCTTGTGTTATCGTTCCCTGATCCTGTGAACAGTCTTCCCCAGCCTTCTGGTAGCCCCTTTTGAGGATTGGAAGGGGCTACAAGGTCCCTCCAGAGCCTTCTCCTCTTCAGGCTGAATAACCCCAACTCTCCCAGCCTGTCCTCATAAGCTTTGAGACAGGCTTGAGAATATACCTGCAGATCAAATACATATCCAGAGCAGATACTGGAGCCATAGCCAGCCCATCAGCTTGGGGTTTTGGGAGAGCTTTTTGCAAAGACACTACCTTATAATGCAAATAAAAAGACAACATTGTGCAGCACTGCAGCTCCACACAGCGACTCACCTCAGCCACACTCAAGTGGGTTAATCAGGACCGAGCTATGAATTTAAAACGTGTTTTCCATTACTCCCTCCCCTTAGATGGATTGTAAATATGAAACAGATCTGACTGAATCTTGTTAGCTTGACCTTTGAGGAGAATGATGCTTCTGAAGCGAGCCAGAAGGTTTTATTGGGATGAATCCTGCTCCGTGCAGTGCTGAGGCTTTCTGCTGGACCCTTGGCTTCCTCATTATCAGCCAGGGGACTGCACAAGGAATAGTAATTGGCTGATCTTCAAGCAGCAGCTAAGTTCTACCTGCTCTGAGGCGGCTGCTCAGCACAGTCCTGCTGCCCACACATCAAAATTTGGTTTCACAGAACAGGATTTTCAAAGCTTTTTCAAGTCCTATTAGCTTCCAACAAGGCTCAGATTACTAAGGAAGTGAGAAGCACGTAGAAATTTTATCTAGAACTCCCATGAGACTGGCCACCTCACCTCCTCCCTATTTCAAGGAGTCAGCACAAGACTTTTCATAGGATGAAAGAAAGGAAGAGACTGACTGGTAAATGAAAATCACAGAATCTTGAAGGTTGGAAAAGAACACTGAAATCATCAAGCTCAACTGACCACCCTAAAATCATCAACCACCAAACCTCCCTGGGAAACTTGTTACAGTGTTCAACCTATCGCCTGCTAAAGAATTTATTTCTAACATTCCATATACGGGATAATGTGTCCAGTTCTGGGCCTCTCAGTTCCAGAAGGACACAGAACTGCTGGAGAGAGTCCAGCGCAGAGCCACAGAGATGATGAAGGGATTGGAACATCTCACTGATGAGGAAAGGCTGAGGCAGCTGGGTCTCTTGAGCTTGGAAAAAGAAGCCTGAGGGGTGACCCCATGAATGTTGATAAAAATGGAAAGGGTGGGTGCCAGAAGGATGGAGCCAGGCTCTGCTCAGGGGCAGGGCACTGGGTGTGAGCTGGAACAGAGGAGGTTCCACACCAATCGGAGAAGAAACTTCTCCCCAGTGAGGGCGACAGAGTACTGGAAGGGAATGCCTGGGGTCTTGTGGAGTCTCCTTCTCTGGGAAACCCACCTGGCAATGCTCCTGTGTGATTTGAACTAGGGGATCCTGCTGTGGCAGGGGGATTGGACTAGATGATCTTTCGAGGTTCCTTCCAATCTCTAATGTTCTGTTGTTCTGTGATTGAATCTGCCCTTCTCTAATATGAAACATTTCCCCTCATCCTATCACTACAGGACTTGTAAAACAGTCCCTCTCCAGCCTTCTTGTAGTCAGTCTTGTTCTATAGAAGAATTATTTCATAACTGATCCAAGTGTGATTCAAATCAAGGCTTTTTTATGAGAATCACAAGAACTGGTGTCTCACCTAGAGTGAATGAGAGTTTTTCTTAGGGCTCACTCACTCTCCACTGTTTAGGAACATATTATGGACTGGCTTTCCTTAATTTCCCTACCAATGCATCTTACTTTTAGGGATGAAACTCTAAAGCAACTGAGTATCATCAAATCCAACCATCCCCTGCTACAACCTCCAACCACTAACCCATCTCTTGAAACATCCTGGCTGCCCATTTGTTGAACCCCTCCAGGAATGGTGCCTCCACCCTCTTCCTGGGCAGCCACTGTTCCAATACCTCCTCACTCTTTCTGTGAAGTTTTTCTGAAGATCCAATCTGACCCTCTCCTGGCACAACTTGACCCCATTTCCTCCATCTCATGCCAAAACAAAGAAGAAGAAACACACAAGCATTTGTCCCATGACACGCTGTTTGCGATGCGTAGTCCCGCTGTTTTATGGGAGACAGTAGCTAGCTAGAATAGAACCCCTGCTCCTTTCCAAACTCCCAGTTTAATATAGAAATGCTTAGAAAACACATCCTTTGAGGAATGACAAACTTGACTACTCCAGAGATATTTTTTAGCTTGGAAATTGCTCATTTCACAAAACCAGATAATCAGTCTGAAAACATTATGGGTGGATGGTTGGACTTGATGATCTTAAAAGGTCCTCATTCCAACCAAAGATACTCTGTGATCTCTAGGAAGTTCAAACTCAACTGAATGGATAGTAGGGGTCTAAAAATTTTTATGTTATTCTAATTATCAGCAATTTCAAAGGATAATTTGATCATCTGTAGTTAACAGTTCTTGACCAGACTAACAGACAGCCATTGGCTGGAGGAGGGTTATTCGTCTTGCTGGCACTTCCTCTGGGTTGTGGGCAGGCAGAAAGTTTTTTGTAGATGTGCTGTTTAATTGTTTCATCATAGAGCATTTTGTTTTCTTCCTTGGGACAGATCTAACTAGGGTGGAAGAGCACATCTTTGTGCATTATTTCACCTGCATTATGTTACCAGCTAGAAATCCCAGTCTGGGACTGGAGCTCCGGCATAGCAAGAACTATATTACATATTAAACACTCATGAATACACATAAGGTGCTCATGTCCTCCCCTGCCACAATTCAGATACACACAGATCATTAAGGGTTGGAAGGGGGTCATCAAGTCCAATCCCTCTGCTCAAGCAAAATCATAGAACCTAGGACAGGTCACACAGGAACTCATCCAGAGGGGTCTGGAAAGTCTCCAGAGAAGGAGACTCCACAATCTCCCTGGGCAGCCCAGTCCAGTGCTCTGTCACCCTTACAGCACAGTAACTTTTCCTCATGTTGAGTTGAAACCTCCTGTGCTCCAAAAGATAGCCACTACCCCTTGTCCTATCACAGGGTGCAAGTGAAAAGGGATTCTTCTTGACACCCAGCCCTCAGGGATTTATAGGCAGTGATTAAATCTTCTTGTAACTGTCTCCTTTCCAAGCTGAAAAGCCCCAGATCTCTCAGTTCTCCTCATAAGGAAAGAGCTCCAGTCCCCTGATCATTCTCATGGCCCTAATTGGATGATCAGATCTCTATCTCTCTTGAACCAGGGAGCCCAGAACTGGACACAATACTCCAGATGTGGCCTCACTAGGGCAGAGTAGAGAGGGAGAAGACCTTGATCTGTTGGACACACTCTTCTTGAACCATCCTGGGGTTCCATTGTCCGCCTTGGCCACGAGAGCACAGTGCTGTTCCACAGAGAACTTGTCCACAAGAACTTCAAGGTCCCCCTCCACGGAGCTGTTCTGCAGTAGGTCATCCCCTAACCTGTACTGGTGCTTCTCTTTACTCCTTCCCAGGTGAAGGACTGTGCACTGGCTCTTGCTGAACCTCATTAGGTTCCTCTCAGCCCATCCCTGCAGTCTGTCCAAGTCTTCCTGAGTGGCTGCACAGCCATCAGGTGAATCAGCCAGACCACCTAGCTCAGTGCCATCAGCAAACTTGCTGTATCTCAAGATGCATCTTGAGAGACAACAGGAAGGAAAAGAGGGTCCAAATGCATGGAATGGACTTTGTGTAACACAGAGCACCCCCAACCCCTTCAGAACCACCTTACCTGTCCCTGCTTCACATCAGGTTTTCCATCATATTCAGCACTAAGCAGTCACCGAGTAAGATTTTAAGCCTGAGACCAGGCTTTATCTATAAGCTCGTGGCAGGTGCTATTTAAGACATTTTTATAACACTCCAGCTAGACAGTAGCAGCTAACTTTCCATCTAATAAAGTGTTACACTCTTATTGATTGACATTTCTCCACGGCCAAATTTCCAATACGAGCCTAGCTCGTTCTGTATCAACAAGATAAAATGAAAATGTCACACCATTTCCCAATGAATAAATAGCACGATCCCAAAACACCTCTTCACTACTCACACAACAGCTGCAGATTGGGAACTGAGGAACTGGCAGTAGAAATGAGCCAGATTTATCTAGTTACCCTGAGATTAGGCAAAGCTGAAGGCAATAAAAGCTGTTTACAGAGTCCTAATGGCCATGTTGGTACCATCGGGTTGTTTGGGAAAGCAGCTTTTTCAGACCCTAACTGCAGCAAAGGCAAAACCCCAACTAAACTACTACATAGTAGTTTCTCAATGCCTGACAGACAGTTGCTTAAGTTCAGCCAACGCTATAGAATGATGGGCAACTCATCTGGGAAACTGAGCTACAGAATCACAGAACATTACAGATTGGAAGGGACCTTGAAAGATCATCTAATCCAATCCCCCTGCCACAGCAGGATCACCTGGATCCAGGCACACAGGTGCACATTCATTCGGTTCAAAGAGCAATGCGAGGTATTTGCTCTCCAGATGAGGTCACGGCTCTGCCAGAAAGCCAGAGCCTTGAACTCACATTTTCAACCTGAACTGTCTTGGTGAACGCAGCCCAAGAGAAGATTTTATTTTAGCTGAATCAATGGTTTCCGGTAAGAAATCTAGTTTAATCATAGACTCATACGGTTGGAAGAGACCTCCAAAGGTCATCTAGTCCAACCCCACATCAACAAGCAGAGTCACCACCAGATCAGATGCCCAGGGCCCCATCCAGCCTGACTTTGAATGGCTCCAGGGATGAGGCCTCCAGCACTTCTCTAGGCAGCCTGTTCCAGGAATCTCCAACCCTCAGATTAAATGCCCTAACCTTTGCATTCTTAGGAAGGGTGGTTTGCATCACAGAAATGCAGACACCTGTGAATCACTCAGTCTAACATGACAGTCTGAGCTTGAGAAGACTAATAAATATGGAATTTATTTTCTGAAGAGAGGTTTAAAATTCACCTGGATATGTTCTAGTGCAACTTGATCTAGGTGATCCTGATGTGGCGGGGGGATTGGACTAGATGATCTTTCAAGGTCCCTTCCAATCCCTAATGTTCTGTGATTCCACCTTTCATATCTCAAATCAAAAATCTCAGGTAATTGACTGGTTCTTCATATCAGCTTGTAATACAGAATCAATTTTGATGATGGATGAGAAGTCTAAGATCATTTTATCCCCTTCAGTAGAAGGTTCCTCAGGGAACGGACTAAAGAACCTAATTAGTCTTTCCCATTTCTACTTTCTCTTTTCATGTTGAGTCAATTGTAAGCATCAGGATGCAATAAAATCATCACTATTCTCCAGCTCAAAAATATGTGTTCATTTTGGCTCCTTGCTTATGTTATTTCTCCCCAAGGAGCATATTGTGAAGGAATGTTGCTCATGCTTGTGAGTGAGATATTCAGATGCTCTCTCTTTTAAACTTGTGCTGGGAGTTGAAGTCCATTAACATGAACACTTTACCCAGATGAATAAACAAGATAATTTAGTCTACATTAGAGCCGGAGTAAAAATGCTACAAAAGTGATCTTTTTCCTAATTTATTGTCCTCATGTGCATCTCGTGAGTGAGATCTGTTGCTCAGCATTTCGTAGATAACAAGTTGGAAGAGACCTCAAGGATCATCTAGTCCAACCTATTCAGCTAAAATCCTGTCCCAGCAGCCTGTCCAGCTGGGTCTGAAAACTGCCCACTGTAGGGCAATTGATCCCTTCCCTTGGGAGATGATCCCAGTGGTTAATTATTCTAATGGAGAACAATTTTCCTGTCTACTCCAGTAGGAATCTCCCCAGGAGTAACTCAAACCCATCCCCCTTTGTCTTTTCAATGGGACTCCTTTCGAAAAGGGAGTCCACTCTTGTCTTGGCAGTCACTCTTTAGGTGCTAGGACCTGAGGTCCTCCCTCAGCCTTCTCTTCTCAAGGCTGAACACAGAATCATCATGGTTGGAAGAAAACTCCATGATTATCAAGTACAGCCCTCAACCCAACAGCTCCCTAACTCCTACATCATGGCCTCAAGGGCTCTAGCTACTTGCTTTTTAAACACCTCCAGGGATGGGGACTCTACCACCTTCCTGTGCAGCCTGTTCCAGTGCCAAACCACTCTCTCAGCAAAGAACTTCTTCCTGAGATCCAATCTAAACCTCCCCTGACACAACTCAAGGCCATTATATCCTCCTATTGAAGGCTGGAGAACTTGGTTACATTCATTTCTTCCTTGGTCAGAGAAAACATTCAGAATCAAGCGTGAATCCTACCAAGCGACATGGGAAGGTCATTAGCAACTAAATGTGAATTGAAGACACTTTCCCTTCCTACTTAAAACATCATTATGGTAAAAATTCAATCTGCATGACCACTAACTCTCTCAGCCCTGTTAATTTGTGGGTTATTTTCAGGTTGGAAAGGGCAGCGCTAACCTTTTCATTCTATTTCATTCACACATCTCATGGGAGACTGGTGTGATGTTTCATGTACAAGGAAAACCATTGGAACATGGGGAGGCTGTTTGTGCTCAGTACAGACACAGGAACGTGAGCCAGAGGATCAGATTTAGCAGCAGCACAGGGAATCTCCACAAAGTCTACATCTGAATATGTGACTGCACGGAAGAACACAGGCAGGTAGGGAAGGAAATTGATCCAATAAACTTGGATATTTATTTTTTAACTCAAAAGCAGTGCTTTAAAATCACCCAGCCTGTCCTGTGCATTGATGGCCATATCAGCATAGAGATTTTGGTTGCCAGCAAAGGATATAGAATGGCCATTCTATATGAGTAGGGACCTCATTCTCCCCCTGTACTGGGCACTGGAGAGGCTCCCATTGAATACTGGGGGCAGTTCTGGGCCCCTCACTTCAAGAAACAGATTGAGGGGCTGGAGTGGGTCCAGAGGAGCAACAAGGCTGGGGAAGGGACTGAAGGGAACGGCTGTTGAGGAGAGGCTGAGGGAGCTAGGGGTGTTTAGCCTGGAGAAGAGGATACTCAGGGGGGACCTTCTCCCTCTCTCCAAATCCTTGAAGGGAGATTGTAGTCAGGTGGGTGTCTGACTCTTCTCCCAGGCAACCAGGCAACCAGCACCAGGATGACAGGGAGCCTGAAACTGCCAGGGGAGGATTAAGGTGGATGTTAGGAAGCCTTTCCTTATCGAAGGGGTGCTCGGAGCCTGGACGGGACTGCCCAGGGCAATGGTGGAGTTCCCATCTCTGGTGGTGTTTAAAGACAGCCTGTCTGAGGCCCTTAGTGTCCTGGTCTGGCCCCTGGGCTGGATGAGCTCAGAGGGCTTTTCCAGCCTCAGTCATTCTGTGATTCTGTATCACAGAACAGAGCAAAGCTGTCACGTTTCAAAGATGTAGATACGGTGACAAAAACACCCCCAACCAAACAAAACTGTTTCATTTGTCTCTTGATGGTTTGTAACTGTAATATATTTTGTTTGTAAATCTGATTGAACCCTACTTTTGCTTGACAGCAAATAAGAAGAGGAAAAACCTTCTCGTATCCACTGTCAAGCTGCCCCCAATGCTGCTGGAGACCAGCTGGAAAATAAACTTCACAAGAAGCTTTGGCTATGTGTTTCTTCCTGCATTTCTCGGCTCCTTCTTCTGCTTCAGCAATGGTTGGCAGTGTTACCAGGTTTCTGTCAGGAGTGCCAGGTGGCATCCCCTCAAGTCCAAGTCATGGCTGATTGTTTATTAAGGATGGAAACACTATCAATGACCATCAACTCTTCATAACTAATTGTTCTAATGCAATTATCAGTAACATCTCATAAACAACAAAGCAAAAAGAATCTCCAGCTTTTTCATACAATCTCAGGGTGGTTGGGTCAGAAGGACCTTTCAAGCTCATCCAGTCCCACCCCCTGCAGTAAGCAGGGACATTGCCAACCAGAGGAGGTTGGTCAGAGTCCCAAGATCCAACCTGACCTGAGATGGGTCCACAGATGTGGCTTCTCCTACCTCTCTGGGCAACCTGGGCCAGGCTCTCCCCACCCTCAGCAGCAACAATTTCTTTCTTCTTTCCAGTGTAAATCTTCCTCTTTCTGTTTAATCATCACCCTTTCTCCTGGCACAGCAGCCCTTACTCAGAAGTCCATCCCCATCTTTCCAATTTGTCCCTTTAAGCCCTCAAACACTGCACTAAGGTCTCCTGGAGCTTCTCTTCTCCAGGATGAGAAAACACCAACTCCAAAAAGATATTCAAGTGTTGTAATTGACAAAATCATTAAGATTGGAAGACGCCTCCAAGATCATCAAGTCCAACCACAGAGACAATCCCACCATACCCACTACATGAGGTTTCCAAGTTCTTTTCATGGTTAAGAAATACAGATCAGCATCAAACACAGTTGGATCTTCAAGACAAAGACAGGTGCCTAGAGTTAAATCTCTTCATAGAATCACAGAATATTAGGGATTGGAAGGGACTTTAAAAGATCATCCAGTCCAATCCCCTTGCCACAGAAGGATCCCCTAGATCAAATCACACAGGAACATGGCCAGGTGGGTTTTAAACATCTCCAGAAAAAGAGACTCCACAACCCCCATGGGCAGCCCCTTCCAGGGCTCCGTCAACCTCAGTGGGAAGAAGTTCCTTCTCAGACTGATGTGGAACCTCCTCTGTTCTAGCTCACACGCCTTTCCCCTTGTCCTGTCATTGGATGTCCCTGAGCAGAGCCTGGCTCCATCCTCCTGACACCCACCCTTTCCATATTTCACAGTAATGATGATAAGGTTGGAAAAGACCTTAAAGATCATCCAGTCCAACCTAAATCCAGATAAACCCAGTAATCCTAACATCTAACATCTAGATCATGCCACACAGCAACTCATCCAGCCTAACCTTGAATACCTCCAGGGATGGTGACTCAACCACCTCTGTGGGCAGCCCATTCCAAAACCACATCACTCTTTCAGTGAAAAATCTTTTCCTAAAGTCAAGTCTAAACCTCCCCTGATGGAGCTTAAGACTATGAGCATTTGTCCTGTGGTCAGGGAGAAAAGACCGACCCCTTTATCTTTATCTTTTTCTTTATCATCTTTATCTTTATTTATCAACATTCATGGGGTCACCCCTCAGGCTCCTTTTGTCCAAGCTCAAGAGACCCAGCTCCCTCAGCCTTTACTCATAAACGAGGTGTTCTACCCCCTTTGTCATCTTTGTGGCTCTGTGTTGGACTCTCTCAAGCAGTGCTGTGTCCTTCTTGAACTGTGGGGTTNAGGTTGGAAAAGACCTTAAAGATCATCCAGTCCAACCTAAATCCAGATAAACCCAGTAATCCTAACATCTAACATCTAGATCATGCCACACAGCAACTCATCCAGCCTAACCTTGAATACCTCCAGGGATGGTGACTCAACCACCTCTGTGGGCAGCCCATTCCAAAACCACATCACTCTTTCAGTGAAAAATCTTTTCCTAAAGTCAAGTCTAAACCTCCCCTGATGGAGCTTAAGACTATGAGCATTTGTCCTGTGGTCAGGGAGAAAAGACCCTTTATCTTTATCTTTTTCTTTATCTTTATCATCTTTATCTTTATTTATCAACATTCATGGGGTCACCCCTCAGGCTCCTTTTGTCCAAGCTCAAGAGACCCAGCTCCCTCAGCCTTTACTCATAAACGAGGTGTTCTACCCCCTTTGTCATCTTTGTGGCTCTGTGTTGGACTCTCTCAAGCAGTGCTGTGTCCTTCTTGAACTGTGGGGTTCAGAACTGGACATAATATAAAATCCAACCATGAAGCCAACCCCACCATAGCCATTACACCGTGTTTCCAAGTTCTTCTGCTGGTTAAGAAGTACACAACAGCATCAAACACAGTTGGATCATACAGGTAAAGACAAGTGCCCAGAGTTCAAGCCCTTCCTAGATATCTATCAGGAAACCAGCCTGACTGCATCCTGCCAACACGACAGCATCTATAGAACCGAAAAACTGCAGAACCATCTTGCTTTGTTGTTTGCCCAGTTCTCCCAGGAGTAATTTGCAATGTTAATTTTCATCTGGAAGCCACAGCAGCAGAAGTTTTTTTTGTACAAAGAGAAGTGCAGAGCTTCCACACTGCTGTAGTTCTGACAACTCCTTGAGACATAAAAAAGCAAACAAACTAACAAACAGCAACAACGAAAACAACAAAAAAGAGCTAAGAAAGGATGATTATTATTCAAAGAGAGATTTCTGCTTCACATCCCTGAAAGGGAACTTTTGGTTTGAAAGAAAATGGATTTTAGTTTCTGAAAACCCTTATTAAAACATTCACCCAGATTGGGGACATGTGTGGGGAAGGTAGAAGACGAAGTAGGGGTAGGTGGTTGTGGTAGTAAGTTTATGTGCTGTAAAGAAGACTGTAAACACTTCCCTTGTAAATATTTATCTGCAAAAGTTTGTAGCTGAAACCTAGCAAACTCCTCCTGACTGAAACTCTGACTTGAAGTCTGTCTCCATGATACACAAAAAGGACCAGTTTAGCATCTGCTTTACAACTGGGTGCAGATGAAAAAAACAGTTTGGAAGGTTATGCTGGGCTCTTTTAGCTAAGGCTGCTTCATCTTCAGGAGTAGCCTTTCGCAGCCATTGTGAAGGGGTCTGAAGTATCTCCTCAGCTCTTTTCGGATCTGGCTCCTCTGCATGGAGCAGCAATCAGGGACACTCTGAAGCACGAGGAGCTTTCCAAAACCTCACAAATGGAGCTTTCAAGAGGTGCACAAATGACTGAGCTTCATGTATGGAGACAGAGCTGCTTGAGAGAGTCCAGTGCAGAGCCACAGAGGTGATGAAGGGAGTGGAACATCTCCCTGATGAGGAAAGGCTGAGGGAGCTGGGTCTCTTGAGCTTGGAAAAAAAGGAGGCTGAGGGGTGACCCAATCAGTGTTGATCAGTATGGAAAGGGTGAGTGTCAGGAGGATGGAGGCAGGCTCTGCTCAGGAGTATCCAATGATAGAACAAAGGGCAATGGGTGTGAGCTGGAACATAGGAAGTTCCACATAAATATGAGAAGGAACTCAGTGAGGGTGACAGAGCCCTGGAAGGAGCTGCCCATGGGGGTTGTGGAGTCTCTTTGTCTGGAGATTTTTAAAACCCACCTGGCCATGTTCCTGTGTGACCAGATCTAGGGAATGCTGCTGTGAGGAGGAGACTGGACTGGATGATCTTTTGAGGTCCCTTCCAGTCCCTAACACCAAATGGCACCAGCTTGCTGCTTCTACAGGACCCAATACGCCGGTTGGTGATGAAGGATTCTTTTTAATTAGAGTGACTCAGGTGTGGGTCCCATCTGTCGATGCCAATTAGAGCAGATCACTCAAAGTCTTTATTAGCTGGCAAGTCAGGCTGCCACTCACAATGTACTTACAAAGGAGAATGGGTTTTAATTTCATCATGGAAATTGCACTCTCTGATTGCACTGCCCTTAAAACAGATATTTTAATGCTCTTCCAATCTAAATATTGCTTTCTTAAAACCTTTTTTTGATTATTAGCTGGGAAAGCCAGCATTAAGCAAGTTCTTTTGCAAAAAACAACTCTCTCCTCATTCCAGTTAGCAGTAGGATGCTCTGAACGCCAAGGTGGAACGACCCCATCCTGCATGTCAGACTCTGGTTAGTATGGAAGACAGTACCGTTTTAATAAACAGGTGATTATGCAACTCCCAGATCTGTTAAAAGCAGATTGCTAGTCTATTACAAACTGATTAAATTTGCCACTTCTTCACTTCAAACAATTCTATTTGCTCATTAACACTTGATATGTTGAATGCAGCTTAAGGAGAACATAGGAAAATTAAACATCAATCACTCTGCCTCCTCAGAGGTTTAAAATTCACTCACATCATTACATTTTCCTTCAAAGAACAATAGGGGGAACTTGCGGTGGAGGAGAAAAGGGAGAAGGGGAAAACTTCTTTAAAGATTGATATAAAGTTGACATCAAGGGAATTAGAATTTGCAGCTTAATGGTTGTGCTGCACTGATGTGTTTATACATCTGTATATAAAAACGTGTCCTGAACCGGACCGTGAACATTGGTGGCGGTTCTGCCTTGCCCAGATAACAGTCTTCAAGGAGTTGTAGAGAGGATTCCCAGCTACTTTACCACCTTAACTCTATTTCTGCAGTTGGGAAAGACAGAGGAAAGAAAAGAAACTTCCGCATGATTCTTCATTAGGTCAGGGACAGCATCAGTGAGAACACATAAACCTTTGAGAACTGTGCTCTTCACTCCTCTGAAATAGAGATTCAAACCTGCCTCCTACCTGGCCTTCAGTCACGTTAAAGGTATAATCAGACAAAAACCTCACAGCCAGGTTATTCTGAATTTGCATCAGTGCTGAAAAATGAATTTCATGTTCTTCACAGAGACAGCTTCTCACTCACTGCATCACAGGAGGGATTAGTCATCCATACGTGCACTTAGCTGCACCCACAGAGGAGAACCTGATGGGACTTGCCCCATGGAATGACAGCTGAGACAATCACAGACTCTACATCTTGAAGAAGACTTTTTCCCTACTCTTCTTCTTGTCCTTCTTGACACCAGACTGGGATGAAAGTCTGCCAAAGAAACCACTGGGACTTGTTGGAGAGTCCTGGTACTTTGTTCATATTTTATTAGATACTTGGCTTTAAGAGTTGGAAGCACAAAGACCTCAAGCTTGGTATTTGCTCTTCAATGATGAATCATAAAATCATAGAATCATTCAGGTTGGAAAAGACCCTTGGGATAATCGAGTCCAGCTATCAACCCTAATCTACAAGTCCACTCCTAAACCAGATCCCCCAACACAACTTCTGAGTGACTTTTAAACACATCCAGGGATCAACCATCCCCCTGGGCAGCCCATTCCACTGCCTGACCACTCTCTCCAGGAAGAATTTCTTCCTGATGTCCAGTTTAACCCTTCCCCATTGAAGCTTGAAGCCCTTCTCTCTGGTTCTGTCACCAATTCCCTGTGAGAAGAGACCAGCACCATCTCTACAATGCCCTTTCAGATAGTTTTGGAGAACAATGAAGTCTCCCTTCAGCCTCCTCTTCCTCAAACTAAACAGCCCCAATTCTCTCCTCATTGGATTGATTCTTCAGGCCCCCAACTTTGTTGTCCTCCTCTGCACTAGCAGAAGAATTTAAATTTGTTTCAGATAGGGGATCTCAAATGTCTATTTAAAAGCTGTTGAGGAGATCTTCTGGTGAAGCTCCTGAAGGAAACCAATCGCATTCCAAACTTGTAGGATGCCAACTGAGTGTCTTTCAATTTTAGGGTTGCGTTAAAGGTGAAAAACAACAGCGTCATTGGCTAAAGGTTAGATGGAACAAACCCTTTCTTAGGAGGGTATAAAAGCCCAAACGGAATTTAGCAAGTGCTGCATTTTTGTCCCTGGTTTTCCTCTCTGGCTCATGTGTAGAGAGGTTGTGGATGGAGAGATATGGTGGATGAGTAGCAGAAGTGGAAGAAGAAGCACATTTAGATGGCTGATACCATCCCAAATGCTAATTCTGGTCTAAAAAGTGCAATTTTGATACTGCTGAGGCGGCTCTGGCTGGCTCTAGGGCAGAGTAGAGAGGGAGAAGAACCTCCCTTGATCTGTTGGACACACTCTTCTTGAACCATTCTGGGGTTCCATTGCCTGCCTTGGCCACGAGAGCACAGTGCTGTTCCACAGAGAACTTGTCCACAAGAACTTCAAGGTCCCCCTCCACGGAGCTGTTCTGCAGTAGGTCATCCCCTAACCTGTACTGGTGCTTCTCTTTACTCCTTCCCAGGTGAAGGACTGTGCACTGGCTCTTGCTGAACCTCATTAGGTTCCTCTCAGCCCATCCCTGCAGTCTGTCCAAGTCTTCCTGAGTGGCTGCACAGCCATCAGGTGAATCAGCCAGACCACCTAGCTCAGTGCCATCAGCAAACTTGCTGTATCTCAAGATGCATCTTGAGAGACAACAGGAAGGAAAAGAGGGTCCAAATGCATGGAATGGACTTTGTGTAACACAGAGCACCCCCAGCCCCTTCAGAACCACCTTACCTGTCCCTGCTTCACATCAGGTTTTCCATCATATTCAGCACTAAGCAGTCACCGAGTAAGATTTTAAGCCTGAGACCAGGCTTTATCTATAAGCTCGTGGCAGGTGCTATTTAAGACATTTTTATAACACTCCAGCTAGACAGTAGCAGCTAACTTTCCGTCTAGTAGGTTGTCCCCCAACGTATAGTGATATTTCTTATTAGTCCTTCCCAGGTGAAGGACTCTGCACCACCTCTTGTTGAACCCTCCAGTCTGTCCAAGTCTTCCTGAATGGCTGCACAGCCATCAGGTGAATTGGACAGACCACCCAGCTTAGTGTCAGCAGCAAACTGGCTGAAGAGACTCTGTTCAATCGTCAAGGCCATTGATAAAGATACAGAACAGAACTGGACCCAGCACAGATCCCTGGCGGACAGCATTGGTTACAGAGCTCCAGCTAGACTCTGTGCCGTTAATCACCAGTTTTTGGGCTCTGTTATATTTAAAAAACTCAATTAGAATTCCTTTGATTGAGGACCTATCTGATATTAAACTAATGAGAACTGAATCACAGAATCACTCTGGTTGGAAAAGGACCCAAGGATCATTGAGTACAACCATCTACCCTACCTTACAAGTTCACCCATAAATCACATCCCTCAACACCTCATCCAAATGATCTTTAAACACATCCAGGGATAGCGACTCAACCACTTCCCGGGGAAGTCCATTCCAGTGTTTCACCACCCTTTCTGTGAAATAATTTTTCCTAATGTCAAGTATAAACCTACCTTGTTGTAGCTTGATCCCATTCCCTCTTGTTCTATTACTAGTTGCTTGTGAGAAGAGACCAGCATCAACCTCTCCACAACATCCTTTCAGGTAGTTGTAGAGAGTGATGAGGTCTCCTCTCAGCCTCCTCTTCTTCAAACCGAAGAGCCCCAGCTCTCTCAATCTCTCCTCATAAGCTTTATTCTCCAGGCCCTTCCTCATCTTCATTGCCCTCCTCTGCCCTTGCTCCAGCACCTTGATGTCTCCCTTGTACCGAGATGCCCAAACCTGGACCCAGTACTCAAGGTGTGGCCTCACCAGTGCTGAGTAGAGGGGGAAATCACCTCCCTACTCCTGCTGGAAACACAGTCTCTAATCCAGGCCAGAATGCCATTGGCCTTCTTGGCCACCTGGGCACACTGCTGGCTAATACTCGTCTTCCCGTCAGTTAGAACCCCCCAGGTCCGTCTCTGTCAGACGGCTCTCCAGCCACACCTCCCCATGCCTGTAGCGTTGCAGTAGGTACTATATATGATCTTAGCTAAAAGGCCAAGAGTAAAACCCAGCTAGCAAACCCTCACATACACACAATTAAAAAACCCCTAAAAAAGAGTGATAAACTTACCTTGTGTAGCGATGTAGTGATTTGGTCTATGATAACCCTATAAATAAATTGAAAAGAGAATAAATTATAAATGTAAGCAATATGCAGCTGGGCTCTGTGGCTACGAGCGAGACTTCATTTAGAGCAGTATTGGGTAAAAATCACAACCATGCTGCTAATGTATTCGATGCAAAAGTTCTTTCCAGTGGGAACAAGCAGCAAAACGCTGCAAGATACTGAAGTTGCTGCCTTGTTCGTTAGGGGACAGAAGTAAGATGCTCCTGCAGTCCCTCGTCGGCTCTGCTGCAAACGAGCAGCGTGAAATCCTGTCTAGCAGTTGCACTAATGGCATCAGTCGCTCGTGGAGGCTGAGCTGTTCCTCCAAGCTATTGCTAGGGAGCATAAAGCAAATCCCCTTCTTTTTTTAACAGGTAAAGAACACTGGATTTGCATTCTGCTTTTGGAATGATGGGGGAACATTCCCCCTCTCCAGCTCTGCCCACTGTGGTTTATTTCCACACAGTAAAAGGAGGGTAAATTCTTTGACTAAATGGTTCCTGTTCTCATTGAAACAGAAGACAACAAAAGAATTCTGAGCAACTTCACCATGAGCTGTCTGTGCAATAAAGGCCAACACCCTGCCCTACAGATTCTTTGACCAACAGGGAAGAGTAGGGTTTTTACAGTAGTTGAGATTCTGATGTGATCATAGGATCATAGGATGTTAGGGGTTGGAAGGGACCCAAGAGACCATCGAGTCCAACCCCTCTGCCGGAGCAGGACAAAACTATCTAACACAGATCACAGAGGAACACATCCAGGCGGGTCTTGAAAGTCCCCAGAGAAGGAGACTCCACGACCTCCCTGGGGAGTCTGTTCCAGTGCTCTGTGACCTTCACAGTAAAGAAGTTCCCCCTTGTGTTGAGGTGGAACCTCCTCTGCTGCAACTTACACCCATTGCTCCTTGTCCTATCACAGGGAGCAAGTGAAAAGAGCCTGTCCCCCCCCTCCTGGCCAGCCTTCAGGTACTTATAAACATTTATCAAATCTCCCTTAAATCTTCTCTTCTCCAGACTAAAAAGCCCCAAGTCCCTCAGCCTCTCCTCATAAGTCATGACCTCCTGTCCCCGAATCATGGCAGCTACTAAAGGTTTGGAAATAGCAAGGGGTGTTGCTGTGTTAGAAGGTGGGAAAGACCCAAACCAACTGAAAATACCTTGAACATCACAGAAAGAATAAGGGGAGTTACAGGATTGCTTCCTTTATATGAGATTGAAGGAAAATTTGGAAGTCTGTGAACTGAGATGGGTTCAGATAGCTACAGAGCTGATTTTTTTCTAACAATTCTAGAGGCTATGATCAAACCCACTTCCCAGTGAAAAATTGCATGGGAACAAAGAATACAGCACAGCCACTGTCCCTCTCTCCTTCATCCAAGAGAATTCCATAACATCTCGGATGGTGCCATTCCCTTATTAACATGTTTATTCCAGCAATCTCACTAACAACCACAGGCAAGAGACGCTATGGTCTGAATCCTTGTTTCACTGAGACTGTATAGTCCAGATATTTATTAAATGAGATTCTATGGTCTGAATCCTTGTTTAACTGAGACTGTATGGTCCCAATCCTTATTTAAATTGGAATCTATGGTCCAAATCTGTATTTAAATGAGACTGAATGGTCTGAATCCTTCTTTAATTGAGACTGTACAATCCACATCCTTATTTAAATGAGACAATGGTCAAAATCCTTATTTAAATGAGACTATATGATCCAAACCCTTTTTAAAATGAGACTGTATGGTCCCAATCCATATTTAACTGAGACTGTGTGGTCTGAATCCTTCTTTAACTGAGACTGTATGGTCCAAATCCTTATTTAAATGAGACTGTACGGTCTGGATCCTTATTTAAATGACACTATATGGTTAAAATCCTTGTTTAAATGAGACTGTATGGTCCAAATCCTTATTCCTCACATCCTTTAATGCACTAGAGTCAGATCATAACCTGGCATGTAAGCTTCAATGAGAACAACCCTCAGTGTTGGAGAAAGTGTGAACTCAAATCTAGGTCTCCAACATGAACTCTCTCTTTCCTTTCATGACAACTTACTCCCTCCAGAGTGCAGTGTGATGTTTAACTCAATAATTTCCATGTGTGCCTTTACCTCTCAGTGACTGCTATTCTTTGGAGCAAGGGACTGAGTAGATATCTGATCTTAAACTAACGGTTCTGGAACATGCTAACAGACATTGATAGAAGGAGGAATCCTCAGAAAGCTACAACTCCAGATCATTACAACCTACTTTTCTTGCATGACTCTGGCTCCTCCACGCTCTGAGGAAAAACATCTGTTAATCTCCTGCTTCATACTGGTGATTAACTTTGAACTGCAAACCGCGACACTGTTTTTCAAAGGTGCCACTGCTGAGCAAGAAATCTTTAGCAGACACAGTTCACCACGAAGCAGCAACTTGTTTTTCTTTGTCTAACATCCAGCACTCCCTGTAAGCATGGAAATTATTATCTCTGCTACCCACAGCCCTCTGTTTTCCGATACTATTGACTTCCTAATGATTTTTGATTCTATGGTTTGGAGTTCATTCTTTCAACCAAACCCACCTTGGCTTTTAAAGAATTTATTCTAATGTAAAACATTAAGTTAACACGATGCTGAGCGAACAAAGAAGCCACCTTCAATAATTAACGAGCCTACATATTTAATGGGATGTCTTGCTTGCATTAGAAACGCTGGTTAACAGCTGCAGAATGTACTTTGAAGGCGACTTAAAAGTGCAGTGATGACAAGAGATTGCAAATCTCTGCGCTAGGCATTACAGAGTTTTGTCACATTAATATGCAAACAGCTTTCTTCTGAGTGTGGACTGGTGCCAAGCTGTCAACAGAAAGTGCAAATCATGCTTTGTTAGCCCACAGAAGCCACCAACCAGCAGGCAAAGTAGCCAGACAGTGGGGCTGACAAAGGTTCAGCCTCATGGTAGTCAGAGGAAAGGACTCCGATCACTTGTTTATTGACAAAACCTTTGAGGTTGCTTGTTTTTCCCTTGAACTGCCAAAGACTGCCCATTCCAACAGCGTTTAGCAGCTGATATTAGGTGTGAGGTCTATTACAGCTTAAGAGTAAGGTGAGAAGTAGGAGAGCTCCTCTTGGACTGAGTGCGATGCAAAGCTCGGGACTACAGCAGCTTACGCACATCAATGTAATTCCCGTTGATGTAATCAGAACTTGTTTCTCCTTCGATGGGCTGCAGTCTCACTCGAGAGTGATCATCTGAAATGGGAGCAATGGAGACAAAAACCGTAATGAAAACCTGCATCAAAATTCTACTTTAAAGTCAAGCTAAATCCTGAGCATTTCAAATTCCTGCTTGTTTTGTCCATGAAAAATCCTCATCTCAGTAATTCATAGAATCATAGAACCACAGAATTGCCAAGGTTGAAAAAGACCTTCAAGATCCTCAAGTCCAACCATTCACCCTATAACCCCCAACCAATAACCCATCTCTTGAAACACTCTGTCTGCCTGTTTGTTGAACCCCTCCAGGGATGGTGCCTCCAGGCCCTTCCTGGGCAGCCTGTTCCAAGGCCTCCCCACTCCTTCTGGGAAGAAGTTATTCCTAAGATCCAATCTGACCCTTACCTGGCACATCTTGACCCCATTTCCTCTTGTACTATAGCTAGTCCCTAGGAAGAAGAGGTCATAGAGCTTTCCAAATCCTCTCTGATTTTCATTCTGAATATATTTGCCAATCATAGAATCATCATCATGGCTGGAAAGCACCTCCAGGATCATTAAGTCCAGCCCTCATCGCAACAGCTCCCTAACGTCTAGACCATGGCCTCAAGTGCTCTAGCTACTCAGTTTTTCAACACGTCCAGGAACAGTGACTCTACCACTTCCCTGGGCAGCCTGTTCCACATATTATACAGAAATCATACTACTAATTTCTGACACCAAATTAATTGCAATTACTCTTTTTACCTCAATGCGCTCCCTCCTTTTTGTCAATACAATAAGCAACATCAAGCTGGAAAAAGTCTAGTCATTAGGAAATGCTTCTGCCACTACTCAAAATAAGCCAAAGCAACTCTAAAAGACATCCTCCCACCTTACATGTTCTGAGGGAACCTCATTTTGTTTCCAGCATGAGAGAAAGCAAAATAAAGCAATGACAAAGCCCAAGCAGTCAAATAATGGCTTTGCTGCTGAATTTGCCTCCACTGTCTCTCCAGGGTTGTGCCAACACTTCCAATGCTATTTACTGAGTCCCAATCCCAACCACCACGGCATGAATTCATGTCTCGTTAGCTGACTCATTTTCTTCAGGACACCGCAGCAGTGCTTTAGCAGAGCTGGAGGTTGGACCCAGCCCCCTAAACCAAATCTCTGTGTGCTGGCAGGACTTGTTCTCTGAGACTTTCTATGCACCTCTTGATTCTCTCGGTTCAAAAGCAACCCAACCCAACCAACACAAACACAAGCTGTCCCTTAGATAATTGGAGGGTGTAATCTCAAGGACTGAGAGTTGGTAAATAGCCACTTCCCTGCTGCTTCATTTACAAGCTGCTGTCGTTAATTAGATACCTGCCTATAACTGGGTTTGACTGCTGCTGGCTAGCTGAGTTCATCTTAGTACTGACAGACCTTCATGGTTGTCATTAGTTGGTTTTAAGTGTAAATAAAGATTACAGCTCCTAAAACTCTTCTCAATAGCTGTTCATTGTCAGTTCTAACAATCCTAAAAGACAGCAAAGGAATGAACCAACAGGAACTGACTTAAAAGCCAACTTCACCCCAAACAGTGTAGTGATGGCCCACATTATGAGAGAGAAAGATGAGGGCAAGTGATTCTTTAAATAAGCAATTAGTTCTTGCAAGCTGTTTTCAAGTCACAACTAGAAGAGATTTGCCAATGGTTGAGTAGGAGAGGAAGAAGCAGATTTTTTATTTTGTCCTTTTTTAATGCTCCATGTCTGTGCAACTGGAGATCTCTGAGCCTCAATTACTTCCCTGGGATTACCATGGGAGAGGCAAAGAGTACAGCTTTAACTCAAATACAGTAAATCAGAACGAGTTAAACTGCCAGCTCTAGGTCCCACACAGCTCTCATTGTCCTATTTTCCAATCTTCAAGGGTTTCTTTTTCAAACATGTTGGAATATTCAAATCAATTATCTGCATCACATCAGCCTATTCAGTTTCTTTATTCTCTTTTCCAAGAGTAAAAATTGATAGAATGGTCTAGGCATTAGGGAGCTGTTGGGATGACGGCTGGACTTGCTGATCCTTGAGGTCTTTTCTAGCCATGATGATTTTATGATTCTACCTGAATTATCTTCTTTTTTAAGCCCTTCAAGATGGTGCAAAAGGGCAATTTATAAAACCATTTCATGGCTACAGCTTTACTTTACACAACTTTATGGGATGTATTTTTGAAAGAGGATCACTATACCTGGACTGTCAGAGTTGTAAAACAATTAACCAGCTAGGAAACAACCCCATTTTTATACATGAACTTCACAGATGAGAATCTGTGGGTAGCTTCTGCCTCCATTTTAACTCTAATGTGGTTTCATTTTGTGTTATCTGTGTTTTCACTGTCACATACATAGGGAGTGTTATTGATAAAGACTCCATTCAGTGCCTTCCCTCTGCTAAATACTTGCAGACATTAAAAAGTAAATTGAGATCTAAATGATCTGAGTTATATTTGCCCTCTCAGAAAGCAGTCAGTGTCTCCAGTAATTGCCACTGATTTGTGTTTCTAATATATTTTAGTTGTTTTTCCTTGGCTATTCATCACTCCATTACCTCAGCCATATCACACTGCCTTCTGTCTCTTGTCACCAAAGGGTGTCCAAGTATAAGGCAACAATTAAAGTCACATTCTCCACCCATAGCGGCACTAGGGAGGCCTCTCGTCAAGTACTGGGGGCAGTTCTTGACTTCTCAGTTCAAGAAAGAAATTGAGGGGCTGAAGTGGGTCCAGAGCAAAGAGGCTGGGCAGGGAATGGAGGGAAAATCTCCTGGGGAGAGGCTGAGGGACCTGGAGTAGTTCAGCCTGGACAACAGGAGACTCAGGGGGATCTTCTTCCTCTCTACAGCTCCCTGATGGGAGGTTGTAGTCAGGTGGTGGTCAGGCTCTTCTCCCAGGCAACAAGCACCACGACGAGAGGGCAGGGCCTGAAGCTGCACCAGGGGAGGGTTAGGTTGGGAAAGGGTGCTCAGAGCCTGGAATGGATTTTCAAGGGTAGTGGTACCCCATCTCTGGGGGTGTTGAAGGACAGCCTGGCTGTGGCCCTTAGTGCCCTGGTCTGGCTGCTGGGGTTATGTTAGGTGCTGGGCTGGGCTGACTGAGCTCAGAGGGCTTTTCCAGCCTCAGTCATTCTGTGATTCTGTGCTTAAAGGGCCAGGAGCAGTCTGTGAGCTGTTAGAGCTGAGGGCTGGTTAGAGGTGTCTTCCTTCATTAGCCAAATGTTGATCATAAGAGACAAGATAACACAGAAGCCTTGGCTAAGGAAATGCATTAAATCTGACATTTTCTTCAAAAACAAAAAAGAACATATTTGTTCACTTGTGTCTACCTATTGCAGTTTGAAAATTACCAGATTTTTCAAATGTATACATCTGTGCTTTCATTAAGAAAAAGGTGCATGTTGCTTTAAGAGGACCCCCCCACCCCCACCCAGTGACCTGTCCTGGGGGAGGTGGACTAGGTGACTATAAAAGAGGGCTGATGATCCAGCCCTGCCTATTTTGGCTGGGGTCTTCTTCCCAGTATAGGTCTTTGGCTCCTGTGCCCATCTTCCACCTTCCTAGGATTGGAGGGGGGAGATAGGATGGGGTGGCCACAGCAGCTGGCTGCAGCCCTATAGCCCTCCTATGGATGGCAGGAGAGGTGGTGGCCCCGCTTCCCTAGGTCCCTGTTCTGCCTCGGGTAGGCAGCGGGGAGGGCAGCTAGCTGCGGCTTGCTGTGGCTCTGCTGCCCCCAGACCCACGTCCCCCATCAGAGACGAGACAGATGGGGTGCAGTAGGCCTGCTGCACTCCCGTAGAAGGCAGGGTGGATAGCGGCAGCCTCACTGCCCTCAGCGCAGCCCTGCGGTTCCGGCTGCAACTTGACCCAACCCTGGCACTGGCTGGCACCGTGCATTGGAGAAGCAAGAACTAGTGCTGATTTCCACCCCCCACTGACGAAGCAACCTTTCAGCAACACGTGGTGAGCTGAAGGATTCTTCCCTTTCCCCCCCTGTAGCTGAGGTAGGAGGAGAAATGAGACATGAGGGTCATGGAACGCTTTCGACCACATTTGTGGAGTTGGGGTATGCTTCTGCTGATGCGGCTGTGCAGTCGGTCTCCATCTTGAATCCCACACGTGGCCAGGGCCACGTGGCATCACTGCCATTTTAGAAAACACTGATCAGCAGAAAGAGAGACTGTTTGTCATTTCTGCCACTGAGAAAAGCTGGGGATGCTTGAGTATTGGGGAGAGAAGGAGCCTTAAGAGAGGCAACTGACAATTCCTTCATGCTTAGCTGAAGAAGGCAGAAGCACTCGAGAATGCTTAAACATTGGCCATGGAAGACAGAGACTGGGCCTGTTTGAAAGCATGTCTCTTTCATCGAGGGATGCAGTTCAGGTGCTGAAGAATCAGGTTCCAGTGTTTTGCTGGAGAAAGCTACACTGAAGAATTGAAGAGTTTGCCAGTCTGGACAGCTGAGTGTACAGGTGTCTGCAGACATCAGTGACGCATGAATAATAGAGAGGGAGGTGGTACTTGTCTCTGCTTGACTGACATGCTCTTTTTCTGCAGATGTCTGATGTGAAAAAAGACCCAAAAACCCATATAATACCAATCTCCCCTTGTATTTTTCTCAGAATATGTAATGGCATTTGTGACACAGCTTCTGGTTTGTGTGCACTAACCTGCTTAACCTTTTCTTCTTTTCTGTACACAGTTATAGAGTTTATAAACCCTTTTCTATTTTCCCTAAGTTATCCATTGCAGGAGGCAAATTCTATCTGAGATCTCATCGAGACCTAACCGCTTTGTCTTCTTTTCCTATATCTTTAATTGTGATCTTGAACCCGGTAGTGAAACCCGGGAGCAAAGCAGTTTCTTAGTTTTAACCCACTTAACTTCCTAAATAGAGAAGAAGACTATGAGGCAGAGGTGAGCATGAGCCCAGTGGTCATTCCTATCGAGTTCCAAAGTGATGTTAACACAGTGCACAATTACGTTCTCAACACTTACATGCGATGATATTCCCATATCTATTTTTCATTCTGTTCTCATCTTTCTTTGCTGAATCCCACGGTGCCGACTGTCCTTCAAAGAAACTCTAAAAACAGGAAAAGAAAGGTCTGTTAAGGAACCCAAGAGTTATCTTAGGGAAAATCCAAGGAGAAAGGCAAAAAGTAAATAAATTGGAGAAGTCGAGACTGAGGGGTGACCCCATTAATGTCTATAAATATGTGAGGGGTGGGTGTCGGGAGGATGGAGCTAGGTTCTTCTCAGTGTCATCTAATGACAGGACAAGGGGCAGACAAACCAGTAGCATTCTATCAGGATGATGGACAGTCTTACCTCATAGTTTAACCTTTTCTACTAAAAGATTAAATCTTTTGATTCAAGAGGATTGTGAGGTACACGAGGGATGTTTTTGGATAACAGAGGTCTCAAAGTAAACAGGAAAAATCTCTGGAAGTTTGTATCTGTTACAAGACCTCTACCTATTTTGAGTGGTTTAAATTAGATAACATCCATTACATGGACCACCAGGAGTGTTCTTTGCCCTTATACTTGAGATGCGCTGTCATTCAAAACCCAAAGATTTACATTAGTAAAGACAATAAAAATATGTCATAGAATCATCAAGGCTGGGAAAGACCTTCAAGATCATCAAGTCCAACCATCCACCCTACAACCTCCCAACCCCTAATCCATCTCCTGAAACACCTTGTTGGCCTGTTTGTTGAACCCCTCCAGCGACGATGCCACTGCCCACTCCCTGGGCAGCCTGTTCCAAGGTCTCCCCCACTCTTTCTGGGAAGAAGCTTTTCCCAATATCTAATCTGACCCTCTCCTGGCACAGCCTGACCCCATTTCCTCTTGTCCTTGGTCTCTTGCTCAAGTCAATGAAAGAGGGAGATTCAATGTTTAAAATGAGATTTCATGTAGTAAGTTCACTCAAGTGCAAGTTTCCAACATAAAACCCAGTAATAAACAACACTAATTGATGGAAATTGGTTAGTGGTGACCTGGCAGTGCTAGGTGGATAGTTGGACTCAACAATCTTAAAGGTCTCTTACAGCCAAAGCATATGACCCTGTGTTATAAAGAAGTTCCTCCTCAATTACAGTCTACTGTCACTTGGTACAGCTCTGAGAGAAGGTGACTGCTGCCAGGACAGAGAAGAGGAGCCCTGCAAATCCCTGTGGCTGTTTCTGTAAAAGGTGCCAATCATGATTGGATTCTACATCTGCCAACAGCACCTAAAGCAACAACACTCCCAACTCTAGAGTCATCTCAGCTCTCTGGGTGGAAAATCCTTTTGTAATAAACCAGCCTGAACCCTGTAAGGGATCGCTCTCCGCGGGCAGAGACCTAAGGCTCAGTTTCCTGCAAAGTTCAAGCTTGTTCTCAAACAACACAGGAGGATGAAAAATTAAACGTTGTTAAGAGCAAAACGTTCAGCAGCAAAGCTCCAAGGACAGAGCAAACTAATCATTTCATAGAATCACATAATTATTGAGGCTGAAAAAACTGTCTGAGCTCATCCAGACCAGTCCAGGACCTAACATCTTCACATTGACCACATCAGGGCACTAAGGGCCACAGCCAGGCTGTCCTTCAACACCTCCAGGGGTGTGGACTCCACCACTGCCCTGGGCAGCCCAGTCCAGACTCTGATCACCCTTTCCATGAGGAAAGGCTTCCTAACATCCAACTTACCCCTCCCCTGGCAGCTTCAGGCCCTGCCCTCTTGTTCTGGCCCTGCTTGCTTGGGAGAAGAGCCTGACCCGCACCTGTCTACAATCCCCCTTCAGGGAGCTGGAGAGAGGGAGAAGGTCCCCCCTGAATCTTCTCTTCTCCAGGCTAAACACCCCCAGCTCCCTCAGCCTCTCCTCATCAGACTTTCTCTCCAGTCCCTTCCTCAGCCTTGTTGCTCCTCTGAACCTGCTCCAGCCCCTCAATCTCTTTCTTGAAATAAGGGGCCAAGAACTGCCTCTAGAACTTGAGGGGAGGCCTCCTCACTGCCCAGTAGAGGGGGAGAATGATGTCCCTAGTCCTGCTGGCCACACTATTGCTGATCCAAGTCAGGATGCCATTGGCCTTTCCAATCTAAAACCTTATCTGGTATCTTCCTCAGGACTTTGTGTTTTAGGCAGCTCCATTCTAGTTTTCGTACTCTGTGCAAAAGACTTGTTTACAGATTGATCCATAAGACACTACCCAGTCTTGAGTTTCACTCACTAAGCTTTGCATGGTGCTATTGGACAGAAAAAGTTCCTTCAGTCCTACACCTTGAAAAATGAAGGATCCAAATACACTCCCAGGGACTTCTTGCTACTCCCTGTCCCACTAATGAATTTTAACAAAACTGCTTTGAACTAAATCTCTGCAGGCAAATGGGAAATATTTGTATGATATTGAATTCAGGCAACTGGTTTGGGCAGCTCATTTACTAAAGTACCAGATCAATTTCTCCCATCTATTTGGAGCTTCTGGAAACAATGATAAGCTTAATGAGCCCTGCAGATAAAATATTCCCTAATAATATATCTGTGAGATAGGTAATTTTACTCTTTAGAACACGTATGCATCAAATCTCATGTGGTAACAGAAACCAGGAGACAGATTTATGTTCCCAGCCACTGCATATCACAGAACACTGGGGATTTGAAGGGACCTCGAAAGATCATCCAGTCCAGTCCCTTGACACAGCAAGATCTCGTAGATCCAGTCGCACAGGAACATGGCCAGACGAGTTTGAAATGTCTCCAGAGAAGGAGACTCCACAACCCACCTGGGCAGCCCCTTCCAGGGTTCTGTCACACTGACTGGGAAGAGGTTCCTTCTCACATTAATGTGGAACCTCCTCTGTTCCAGCTCACACTTGGTGCCCCTTGGGTGCCACTGAGCAAAGCCTGGCTCCATCCTCCTGCCACCCGCCTTTTTCATATTTATCAACATTAGTGATAATGTTTTTCCCAAGCACAAGAGACCCAGCTTCCTCAGCCTTTCCTCATTAGGGAGATGCTCCACTCCCTTCATCATATTTGTTGGCTTCTCTTTCTTCATTAATTATGTATTTCTCTGGGATTTTATAAGTCAGGAAATGAAATCAACCCTACCACAGAGATGAAAAATAGAGGTAATTTATGGAGATCTGTTTTTCTTCTTAATTCATTTTGGGATACACGCAGGTATTTGAGTGAGAAGTGAGGAGGAAAGGTAATTTGAAGGAAGAAGTATTACGGTGCAAGAGCATAAAAAGAAACAGTTATTGTAAAAGACAGCTGGAGTGTCATTTCCTAAATTCCCCGTGTGCTGCCATTACACAAACTGCAGCAGAACGATAATCCACAATGAATTATAAGGAGAAATCCCATTTCTCCCACTAGCAAAGAACAGAGCTGATACCTCATAACAGATGATCTGTCAAGATCCTCCCTTACTTGTGAGAAATAATACGTTTCATTACTGATTTTTTTTCTCCTTTCTTCACATCTTTCCTGATATATCACTCTCTGGGGAGACTGCTGCACCACAGTCCACGCATTATATCTTTGCAGCTCATCAGTCTAGCTCATCCTTGGAAGTTTCTTTAAAATGGGTACTATTAGGAAGAAATATCCCCCCCACAAACGGCTTCATTCCACCACAAGTCTGGCAAGGGCAAAGGGGACCTAAAAATGAGCATAGGACATTTGTCAAACCATTTCAACTAAGAATTTTCTTGAACTCCAAATCACTGGGAACCTTAGCTACCCAGCCTCCACCATCCCTGAAAAATGAGGCGAGGCAGCTGTTGTTACAGCAGACACTGCAGTCTGCAGTGTCAACTCATTCTGTTATTAGAAAACACTTCCATAATCAGCATAAAACTGTTCGCTGAACAAAAAAACCCTCTAACTCTGAATTAGCCAGAACTGCTGCACACACAACATGAGATACAGCAGCAGGATCATCTGAGGATGAATGTGGAACTGCTGGAGAGAGTCCAGCACAGAGCCACAAAGATGATGAAGGGAGTGGAGCATCTCCCTGACGAGGAAAGGCTGAGAGAGCTGGGTCTCTTAAGCTTGGACAAAAGGAGCCTGAGGGGTGACCCCATGAATGTTGATAAATATGGAAAGGGCAGGGTCAAGAAGGTGGACCCAGGCTCTGCTCAGGGGCACCCAATGATAGCATAAGAGGCACCAGGTGTGAGCTGGAACACAGGAGGTTCCACATCAATGTGAGAAGGAATTTCTTCACAGTGAGAGAGACGTTGCCCTGGAATGGGCTGTCCAGTGGGGTTGTGGAGTCTCCTTCTCTGGAGATGTTTAAGACCTGCCTGGACGTGTTCCTGTGTGACTGGATCTAGGGGATCCTGCTGTGTCAAGGGACTGGACTAGATTTCCTAATGTTCTGTGATTCTGTGAAGCTCTTGCTTGCTTTAACTCACTACTGCAGTGGTTTCTATTAAAAATTAAATATTTGCCAAGGGCTAATTCACTGTGACCCTTGGACTAGAAAATAACTGCAATATCTCAGATGAGAGGGGGAGACAATCACTGCAAATACAGAATTCTTATTTTTTTTTTAGAAAGAAAAAATATTCCCTTTTCTAATTTAAAATTCATAAGACCAGAAAATATTGAAAGGGACCAATATAAAAGTGCACTTCAAGGAGGTTGGAATGCAGACAGTGGGGCAAGATGTACGGGGTAGGATTTCCAGCTCTGTGGATTGTAATGTTTGACAGCATGCTCACCATCATACATTTTCATGCTTCCAGTTACGGAGAGTAAAAATGATGCCTCTCTGTAAGCACTTTAAGATGCTCCAGTGTAAAACGTTGAGTGACTGTTTTTCTTACTAACCCGAAGTCAAAAAAGACTTAAAGGTGCTAGGTGACAACAGTGTGGGCTCCTACAACATTGTTTCCAAAATGCAAGCTCTTGCAAGCAATGAAATGAGAACTTAAGGCCTTTATACATCTTGCTCTGCCTACTGTCCTGGGGTGGATCAGAAGGGGGTGGTTAGCAGATGGAGAGAGGTTTTCCTCTCTGTCTGTTCTGCCCTAGTGAGACCACGTGTGGAATCTTGTGTCCAGTTCTGGGCTCCTCAGTTCCAGAAGGACACAGAGCTGCTGGACAGAGTCCAGTGCAGAGCCACAAAGATGATGAAGGAAGTGGAGCATCTCCCTGATGAGGAAAGGCTGAGGGAGTTGAGTCTCTTGGCCTTGGAAAAAAGAAGACTGAGGGGCAACCCCAGGAATGTTGATAAATATGGAAAGTATGGATGTCAGGAAGATGGAGACAGGCTCTGTTCAGTGACAACCAAGAATAGCACAGGGGGCAACGGGTGTGATCTGGCACAGAGGAGGTTCCGCATCAATCTGAGAAGGAACTTCTTCCCAGTGAGGGTGACAGAGCCCCGGAAAGGGCTGCCCATGAGGCTTGTGGAGTCTCCATCTCTGGAGATATTTCAAACCCGCCTGGCCATGTTCCTGTGTGACTGGATCTAGGGGATCCTGCTGCAGCAAATTATTGCACTGGATGATCTTTCAAGGTCTCTTCCAATCCCTAATGTTCTGTGGTCCCTAGTGTTCTGTGGTATTTAAGCAAGAATATTTCTCATGGGTACAAACAAATTAATGTTGGACAAGGCATCTCTAAAAGTCATCTAGTCCAACCCCCTTAAAACAAGCAGGATCATCTAAACTAAAAGCACCTTAAGCCCCATCTGTTATACAGAGTAATGGCCAAAACAATCTGACCTAAAGTAGCTTAGGCTAGATAACAAAAGTAACAGTGATCCTAGTGGAGGGTCTTCTCTAAATTCCACTAGCTATAGAAGAAATTCACATTTCTGCCATAGGTTCAATGAGCTGCACGTAAATTAGTTGCCTAAACTGCCCTGATATGAATAGTGGAGATGGTTCACTATTTCTACTTAACAGATCACTCTCTAGAATTCATAAAGAACACTGTTATTTTACTGGTGTGGAATCATAGAATCACCATGGCTGGAAAGGATGCCCATGACCATCAAGTCCAGCCCTCAGCCCAACAGCTCCCTAACCCCTACACCATGGCCTCAACTGCCCTAGCTACTCGCTTTTTAAACACCTCCAGGGACGGAGAGTCCACCACCTCCCTGGGCAGCCTGTGGCATTGCCCAACCACTATTTTAAACTAACCTGTTTAAGACATCTGTTGATGTCACTTCATTCCTTAGTACTTAACCAAGTCATTTCTTACCTTGGTAAGAACCAGTAGGGTTCAACAGCAGCAATGCAGTCTTTATAGACCCTGCAGAGTGCTCTAAAAATTCGATAGATAACCTAGTTTCCAGAGGTTTTCGGAGCCATTTCCATCTTACCTACTTAAGTTTTACCAACTCCATTACTCTCATTCCCTCAAAGTTCTTTTTAAGACTTCCCTATAAGGAAAGATTTTCAAAATAGGGTGATGTGTGAATTAGTGAGAAGACTGCAATAGAACATACAATTAAAATTCTAATTTAGAAACTTATTCCCTCATATACTTGATAGCAATAACTTAACCTCATTAATCTTCCTGATTTATCTCCAGCAGGAAAATATAGTCTATTGATGGGATTTTATGATTCCTTTTTTTAATAAGAATGACCCTCTGGGCACACACTTGCACCCTAACTGATGTGCAGGGTGTATTTTTGGTAACTTGTGTGTAAAAGAAATTAAAGCTGGTCTCAAGGAGCATTTATTTTCTCTTACAGAAACTGATTTCTTACTTTAGGAGGATTTCACAGTTTTCATGTACAGCTTTGTGGGATTTTAATACCTCCCAATGACCTAATGGTCTGTGATTCTGTGATTCTGTGACTCCCTCACTTCTCATGTTTTACACAATATTTAATTGAAGACTTTGTTCAAAACCTAGTACCTGGACAGGGTGGAGAGTTGGGCAGGGAGAAACTTAATGAACTATAACAAGGGCGGTGTACAGTCTTGCACCTGGGCAAGAACAACCCCAGGGACCAGAATAGGGTGAGAACTGACATGTTGAAGAGTAGAGTAGGAGAAAGGGACCTGGGACTGCTCGTGGCCAGCAGGATGCCCAGGAGCCAGCGGTGTTCTTGTGGCCAAGAAGGCAAATGGCATCCTGGAGTGGATTAGAAGGGGGGTGGTTATGAGATCTAGAGATGTTCTCCTCCCTGGTGAGACCACATCTAGAATCTCATGTCCAGTTCTGGGCCCCTCAGTTCAAGAAGGACACAGAGCTGCTGGAGAGAGTCCAGTGCAAAAAGATGATGGAGGGAGGGGAACACCTCCATTATGAGGAAAGACTGAGGGAGCTGGGTCTCCTGAGCTTGGAAAAAAGGAGACTGAGGGGTGACCTCATTAATATTGATAAATATGGAAAGGGTAAGTGTCAGGAAGATGGAGCCAAGCTCTGCTCAGTGGCACCCAATGATAGGATAAGAGGCAACGGGTGTGAGCTGGAGCAGAGGAGGTTCCAAATCAATATGAGAAGGAACTTCTTCCCAGTGAGAGTGCCAGAGCACTGGAAAGGGCTGCCCAGGGGGTTGTGCAATCTCCTTCTCTGGAGGGGTTTAAAACCCACCTGGCCACATCATTATGTGACTTGCTCTAGGGAGTCCTGCTGTGGCAAGGGGACTGGACTGGATGATCTTTCAAGGTCCCTTCCAATCCCTAACATAATGAGATTTTTCATGAACACAGCAATCTTGAGCCACACTCATGACTAGAAAGTCTATAAACTGAAGGGCAACATGCAAATGCCTCAAATGACTTTCAGGTGTAGGTTGGAGGGGGCTCTGAGCAACCTGGTCTGATGAGAGGTGTTGCTGCCTGTGGCAGAGGGTTGGAACTAGGTGATCTCTGAGGTTCCTTCCAACTTAAACAAGTCTGTGATTGTATGACTTCAAAATATTCATTCTGATCACTGTGATGTCGCTTGAATAAAGCTAAAAAGGAGAAGAATCAAGATGCTTGATGAAAGCAGAGACATCAGCTCTGAGCAAAGGCAGGTATTCTCTGGAGACCTTTAAAACCCGCCTGGCCATGTTCCTGTGTGACTTCATATAGGTGATCCTGTTCTGGCAGGGGGATGTATTAAATGATCTTTTGAGGTCCTTTCCAATCCCTAAAGTTCTGTGTATCACAGTATCACAGTATTACCAAGGTCGGAAGAGACCTCATAGATCATCAAGTCCAACCTGTTACCACAGAGCTCAAGGTACCATTAACCATCCAATTATGAATTTATTAATGGAATTTAATATTATTATATCAGTAATAATCAATATATAATAAATAACAGAATAACATTAGCAATATTAACATTCTATTTCTACTATTACACCTTTTTTTGCCTCTTGGCTGCCAAACAGTGCCATAAGGCTTTTCCCAGTGTCACAACGGTGCTCTTAGAACTCAAATTTATATCACTTTTAGGCTTTTCTCTGCTGAACATAATATATTAAGAGACAGAAGGATTCTACAAAGTGTTTTTAGCTACCTGGGAGCCTTGAGAATATTATTTGGGATCCTTTTGTGCACTTCACATTTTAATTCAGAAAAAAACTAATAGAAGATTTAAATATTTCTTGTGAGCCTAACCCATTTCTCTCCTCCTAAAGATTAGCATTATGATATTTGATTTGCCTTCCAAATAATAAAAGCTTGCCCCAGGGAATGGTTTGAAAGAGCTAATAAATTGTTATTAAGGCAGAGCATAAAGATACAATGTGCTGGGAGAAAAAAACTCAGCAAGAACTACAGATTTTTTCTGTTCCTACATTAAAGATATGAGTTTGCAATTGGTTTAAAATATAACAAGAAAAAAGAAATGAAAAAATGAAAAGGGAAAAAGACAGGAGAGGAGAAGATGGACACAAAATTATTTCAGCCATCAGAAGATAAAGAACACTGTTATTTTACTGGTGTGGAATCATAGAATCACCATGGCTGGAAAGGATGCCCATGACCATCAAGTCCAGCTCTCAGCCCAACAGCGTCCTAACCCCTACACCATGGCCTCAACTGCCCTAGCTACTCGCTTTTTAAACACCTCCAGGGACGGGGACTCCACCACCTCCCTGGGCAGCCTGTGGCAGTGCCCAACCCCTCTCTCAGCAAAGGACTTCTTCCTAAGATCCAATCCAAACCTCCCCTGATGCAACTTGAGGCCATTTCCCCTCAACCTATTGTCATTAATTTGAGAGAAGAGACCAGCACCAGCCTGGCTACAACCTCCTTGTAGGTAGCTGTAGAGAGCGAGAAGGTCTCCTCTCAGCCTCTTCTTTCTCTAGACTAAATAACCCCAGTTCCCTCAGCCACTCTCCACAGGGCCTGTTCTCCAGCCCTGTCCCCAGCCTTGTTGCCCTTCTCTGGTCCTGCTCCAGCTCCTCAATGTCCTTCAGATCCTGTGGCGCCCAAAACTGGACCCAGCACTCAAGGTGTGGTCTCTCTCTACTCCTGCTGGTTACCCCCTTCCTGATTCAGGCCAGGATGCCATTGGCCTTCTTGGCCACCTGGGCACTCTGTTGTGTAGTAAAGGTTTGTGTTGTGATCCTGGTACTTTTCTGTTCCGTCGTATGTTATGTGATGACTGATGTGTTGTGGGATGAGCTCATGGACACGAACACTGACCTCCCTGAACAGGGAGGTTTCCTCCCCCATGGAACAAGTGATAGGAGAAGTAAAAATGACCTCAGGTTGTTGCAGGGGAGGATGAGGTTGGCCTTGAGGAACTATTTCTGCCCCAGGCCTGGTCCAGGCTGTCCAGGGCACTGAAGAATTTCCTATGTCTGGAGGGGATGCAAAGCTCTCGAGATGTGGTTTGAAGGACAGAGGTTAGTGTGGACCTGGTAGTGCTGGGGGAGCAATTGGACTAAATGATCTTAAAGATCTTTTCAAACTAAAAGGAATCTGCAATCCTTTAACATTGGGACTCACACTGCTAAGAAAGGTGACTTCTGACTAATTTCTAGCCAATCTAGGAATGTTTTTGCCTGATTTTTATCTAAAATTCTTGTAATTGAGAGGATGCTGAGCGCAGAATTCACAAGAACCATCTCTTTAAATGACCAGTTGACCCAAGCACAGAAAGCCTGATAACATCTCCATATCTCCCATAAAAACAAGCTGCTTAAGATAGAACCACACAACTTGGGGGGAAAAAAAAACCTCCTGAACTTAATAAAACTCCCTGCAGCAACAGAAAACAGCAAGCAGAGAAACCAGACAAAGGCAAACTAATGAAAAATTGGACAAGTGAACAACTCTTTCTTTCCTCTTCCTCCTCCTATCTCTGTCCAAGCTACACCGTACCCCACAGCGCTGATCTAACCTTTCCGACACAATAGCGCTCCGTGGGAGCCTCCTCACTGAGTGAGGCCTCCAGGGGTTTTCCTGAATCTATCGAGGCCACCCCAGTTAATACAGTTTGGAGACAAGATAAGGAAGGAACACAGCTCAAATAATGAGATTTGAATTCTGCTACAGGGTGGCACTGGCATCACAGGCAAGACAAGATAACAGCTGGGGTACGCTGGTGCAGATAGAACACTAATGGTGCTTTCCCTAGAGGGCAAGATAGTCCTTTTCAAGGGAAAAGGACTTAGTTTTGCTCTTAAAGCAGCATAGAGGGGTCTAAAAGAAATAAAGTTTGGTTGTTGCATCTTTTCAATAAAAGGACAGTGCTTCATCATGCTGGTTCAGCACGTCTTCGGAACCTCACAGGGAATTTTGGTGCCTCGGTGTCTGCTTTGCTAATCTATACCTAAGACAGTAATTCCTTCCTCTAGGCTTGACTTTAGCCCAGCATTCTCCTTGGTCAAAAGAGAAACATATCCTTCTATCTTGTTCAGCCTGAAGAGGAGAAGGCTCCTGGGGGGGGAAGTTAGAGTGACCTTTCAACCCCTGAAAGGGGCTGTCAGAAGGCTGGGAGAGACTGTTCACAAGGGCAGGGAACAACAGGACAAAGGGTCATGGTTTGAAGCTGGAAAAGGGGAGATTTAGGCTGTGCGTCAGGAAAAAGTTGTTTAATCTGAGGATGGAGGATTGCTGGAACAGGCTGCCCAGAGAGGTGCACTTTCAAAGTCAGGCTGGATGGGGCTCTGGGCAATCTGGTCTGGTGAGTGATGGCCCTGCTTGTTGCAGTGGGGTTAGACTTGATGCCCTTTGTAGGTCCCTGCCAATCCTATGATTCTATCTAAAGCCATATATCTACTTCCCACTTTTCCTGCCTGGCATCTAGCCTCTGCATCTATTGTCTGTCACTCTGTGAGACAGAGCAGGGATGGGTCACTGTAGAGGCACCAAGTGCTTCTGTAACGATGACAGCTCCTACCACTTCACTATTCAAAACCTTCTGGCTCAGGTTTTTTACAGTTTTGTTTCCTTTCTCCAGACATTCCATATCCAGACATTGGAGGCTCTTACTTCCTTTCCTCCTGCCAACCATTCTCCCTCTAGACAGCTACACGCTCACCGGAAAAGAGCAGTAGGTAACACCTGTGAAAAATTATTGGTGTTGGCCCTAGACAAGTCTGTGCGTCTCCAAGAAGCTGTTGAAAGAATAACAGAGCATTTAAGGGCACGTTAAGATAATCAGCATAAAAATCGCAGCATAGCAATGGGACTGGTAATAATGATCAGTGTTGCTGTCAACTCTTCCCCTACTCATCCTCAGCACACTCAGCATGTGCTGACAGACAGCAGCGCTTCAGTGAGGCCCTGAAACTGCTCATTAGAACAAAGGGTGTCTGGCCAGGCACAATAATAAACAGCCACAGCTCACCAGCCTCAATTATCCTAGTTTGGTGTTTGAAATTAATAGACAGCATTTTGCAATTCCAAGGGAAGTATCCCTGCAGCAATTTATCAAAAGCAGACAGCACCAGGGGAAGTTGAGGTTGACCATGAGGAGAAACTTCTTCCTGGAAAGAGTCCCCAGGCCTTGGAACAGGCTGCCCAGGGAGGGGGTTGAAATGCCATCCCTGTCCATTTTTCACAGTCATGGATATCTGGAGTTCAAGGACAGGGTTTAGTGGTGGGTTGGACTCAAAGATCTTAAAAGTCTTTTTCAACCAAAATGATTCTATATAACAAATGGGATCCCAGGCTACTCAAATAAGCCAGACTCAGCTAATGGATAAAGTGAAGTGGAAGGACTCAATGAGAGGGAGGCAAAATAAATTACTGTCCCTAAACACAATCGCTGGGGGGCCACATCTGCATTCCAAATCTGATGTTGGGTAGTGGGTACTAATATTTGTCATTGGAAAAGCACAAACACTCTACACACAAGTGACAGTTTCACGGATCCATAGGAGCTTATCTATAGACACTTGGATTGCCTGGTGTTGGTAGATCTCTGATTTACTAGTAAGGTCGTGAAAGTGAGTCCTTAATGGAGAAAGAGAGATAAGTGAGAAGTTTAAAGTCTCGGAATGATTGAGGCTGGAAAAGCCCTCTGAGCTCATCCAGCCCAGCCCAGGACCCAACATCTTCACATTGGCCAGACCAGGGCACAAAAGGCCGCATCCAATCTGTGACAACTGGGTGGCTCAGTTGTAGAGTACAGGACTCTGAATCCCAGGGTCCTAGGTTTGAGCCCCATGTAGGATAACATATCTTGGGATAGTCTGGGTACACCAGGTGCTGCTCCAGCAGGGGGACTTGAACTTAGATGATCTTTCAAGGTCCCTTCCAACCTGTAACATTCTGTGAAACACCTCAAGGGATGGGAACTCTATCACTGCCCTGTCCAGTCCAGGCTCTGACCACCCTTTCTGTGAGGAAGGGCTTCCAGCCAGCTTGGAGAAGAGGAAACTGAGGGATGACCTCATTAATGTCTATAAATATGTGAGGGGTGGGTGTCAGGAGGATGGAGCCAGGCTCTTCTCAATATCATCTGGTGATAGGACAAGGGGCAATGGGTGCAAGCTGGAACATAAGAGGTTCCATATAAATATCAGAAGGAACTTCTTCCCAGTGAGGGTGACGGAGCATTGGAACAGGCTGCCCAGGGGGACTGTAGATGTTTAAAACCTGCCTGGTTATGTTCCTGTGTGACTTGGTCTATGTGATCCTGCTGCAGCAGGGGGATTGGACCGGATGATCTTTTGAGGTCCCTTCCAATCCCCAATGATTCTATGATTCTAACATCCAATCTAACCCTCTGCTGGCAGCTTCAGGCCCTGCCCTCTTGTCCTGGTGCTAGTCGCCTGGGAGAAGAGCTGAGATCCTCCCCTGACTACAACCTCACTTCAGGGACTTTGAGAGAAGGAGAAGGTCCCCACTGAGTCTCCTCCATACTAAACACTCCCAGCTACCTCAGATGGATTATGAAATAAGAAACTCAACAAACAAGTAATTGGTTAGTCAGAGAGAAAAAATAGTGCAAAATACTGTTTACGCTGACAGCTTTAAGAACATAAAAGGAATAATCATAGCTCTGCCCTAAGACCCCACCCACGACATTATCCAGTGGGATTTTTTTCCTGATATGCAAGACCCTTGTGATCGTGCCACCTAGCTACTCTTTTGTTCAGATTCTGGTCTTGCTGAGCATCAAAACAATTCTCCAGTAATGAAGATTGAGGTTTAACGACTTGCCGGGTAATTGTGCTTCTTGCAATCTGCATCTTCATTTTACTCTTTTGCATAAACCGTGAGAAAATAGAGCGATTTATCAGCTCTCCACGGACAGTTCCAGATTTATACACGTTGCAGTTCCACATTCTTGTTCTACATCTCCTTTCATTAGAGCACTGCACCCAAGCTAGATTAATTGAGGCAAGCCAACAGCTTCTGAATAGAAGCAGATGCCTTTATTCTCCGCATCCCTCGCTAAAACAAAACTTTATAGTATTTGAGACTCTACATAAATATTTCCTGTATGAGACAATACACAGATTCCAGGCATCTGCCTCTCATTAAGCCAATTACTAGTTGTTCAAAATCATTCAATAAAGTCCATATTTATCACATTTCATATTAAACGTGGTATTAGGCTCTACGTGCCAAATTCTACTGAGAGGAAGCAGATAAAATCGTGCAGGCTGAATGAGATGGACAAGAGTGACTGGGAACTAGAGTGTTCCATCTTGACATTTGGTGGACGCTCCAACTTCAACAACAGAACATATGAAGTTCTGAGATTCAGTCCCGTATGGGACTTCCAGCTAAGTACTGTGGAGGTCAGTACTGGGTTGTGCCTTGCTTAACATCTTCATTAGTGACCTGGATCACAGAATCACAGAACATTAGGGATTGGAAGGTACCTTGAAAGATCATCCCTTCCAATCCCCCTGCCACAGCAGGATCACCTAGATCAAGTAGCATAGGAACATGTCTAGGTGGGTTTTAAATGTCCCCAGAGAAGAAGACTCCACAACCCCTCTGACAACCTTACTGGGAAGAAGTTCTTTCTCATATTGATGTGGAACCTCCATTCTAGCTCACACCTATTGCCCCTTGTCCTATCATTGGGTACCCCTGAGCAGAGCCTTGCTCCATCCACCTGACACTCACCTTTCACGTATTTACAAACATTAATGAATTCACCTCTCAGTCTCCAAACATTAATGAATTCACTTGTCCTCTTCTCCAACCTAAAGAGGGCTGAGCGTACGCTCACCGGTTGTAACATGGAAAAGACCTCTAAGATCATCAAGTCCAACAGTTCCCTCAGCACTGCCAGTTCCCCACTAACCCCTATACCTCACCCCATATCTCCATGGCTTTTCAATCCATCCAGACACAAGGAGTCCATGACTGCCCTGGGGCAAAGAGCAAGCATCCAGTAAGCACAAGCAGACCTCTGTGTCTGTGGGGAGGTAGACAAAAAGCTTCAGAGTATCATTCATTTCTTTTCCCTTAGAACAGAGCTATTTTGAAAAGATCCAGCTTGAGCCCTTTCAATGTCCTTAGCCTGGATGTTAAAAATGGGAAAGATGTAGTCAGGGCAAGCTTCATGAGCAAAGAGCAATTAGAACAGTTAACCCCTTGAATGACCTCCAAAGGGAAGGGGTTGACTGCTCTATGTTGGACAGTTTGAAGACTCAGTTTGACAGGCTACTGAGGCATCTCTTTTAAACTCTATTTTTAGCTTGATAGGTTGGACTAGATGATCCTTGAGGTCCCTTCCAACTGGGTATTCAGTGAATCAATGAATCTTTTAGGATATTTAAGGCAATCCCACATATTTAAAGGAAAACATCCTCCTAGTTACATCAATAGGAGAAGGCATTTGCTTCCTTCTACCTCAGTTTCACAAAAACTAAAGACTGATTGATGGCAGAACCACAGTGATTTGGAAAACTGTCACTGCATAATAATAATATCATTGCCTCACTGACGGGGAATAGCAAGCGATCCACAAACCAGCTAAACTTCATAGAAGCCCTAAATGGGGCTGACACAGCATGGTCTTTTCCTTTTGAGCATTCTCTATGTGCCGGTGATACACGTGCTTGGGAAATATCAGTACAATAAACACCAGTGCTCCACAAAGAATTGACAAGCAGAGGGAAAATCTGTCACTCTCTAACAGATCTACAGTTATACAGATCAAAGGCATCAGCAATTGGTGTGATTTTCCCTGCATTCAAACGTTTTTTTACATTGGAGCTACTGTTTGCTCTATGGACTGGATTCACAGTGAAAACATCAACAGGTAAAGTTCAAGCCGAGGACTTGAACTTTAGGAAAAGAAGACACAATTATAAAACCATAGGGAACATTAAAATGGGTATACAACCACTGGATTTGGCACTCAAACAGAGTCTAGAGAAAGAGGAGGGTGAGAGACCTACAGCTACCTACAAGGAGGTTGAAGCAAGGCTGGGGCTGGTCTCTTTTCCCAAGTTCCTAATGATAGGATGAAGGAAAAAGACCTGAAGTTGTGTCAGGGAAGGTCTAAACCTAAGACCTTAGGTCTCAGGAAGAAGTTCTTTGCTGACAGAGTGGTTGGGCACTGGAACAGGCTGCCCAGGGAGGTGGTGGACTCTGCATCCCTGGAGGTGTTTAAAAAGCGAGTAGCTAGAGCAGTTGAGGTCATAGTCTAGAGATTAGGGAGCTGTTGGCATGAGGACTGGACTTGCTGATCCTTGAGGTCCTTTGCAACCACAATGATTTGCTTGGATTTGGAGTGTTTTCCCCAGGGCAGAACCAAAGCAAATGCATTAGTGTGGGGTGGTAGCTCAATGGGTTTCAATTCAAAATTTAACTAACTGTTTCCATTTTTTGCTCTCCAAAAGGCAAGATGCGGTTCACTGCTCACGCTGGGAATTTAATTCCACTGCTTCTGTTTAATTCCAGTGCCTCTGTGTACTGGAAGTACCAGGACTCTATTGAAAGGGCCTCATTAATGTAAACAAGGTTCTCTGCAGAATGAAGTGCTGCTCAGAATAAAGGCTCAAGGATTAGGATTTAGCAGAGCAGCTATGAGCATTTTAAATAAAAGCACTTTATAACTCAACTTCTTTTTTAACTCTTTCCTTTTACAGCATCATCAGGCTGCCTTTCAGAGTCCAACAGGAAGACAGTGAACCCACCCGGCCCTTACAACCTGCTCCTGGTAACCCTGCTCTAGTAAATGGGTTGGACTCTCTGATTTCCAGAGGTCCCTTCTGACTCCACCAGCCTGGGATTCTGGAAAACAGACACTAATGTAAAAGATGTAGAAAGCACTGAGCATGCCAGATAATTCTGAGAACTCTTTGTCCTCTTTACAAACTGATATCAATCCTATAACTGGACTAGATGACCTCGGGAGGTCCCTTCCAACCCTGACTTTATGATTCTATGAAATAACTGTCAAAATGTTAAAAATCCCCCCATAAATATACAAAAAAAATCACATAACTTTGTTTGCTTTGTATTTACAGAAGGACTGATTTATTTTCTCTTTCTTTATGTGTGTTAACAGCCATACTGGGGCAAACCAGAGCTCCATATAACCCATTTTTTTTCCTACAGCAGTTCCAGGAGCAGATGTTTACAGAAATGATGAAGAATAGAGCCAACACAATGAATCTCTGCGCAGCATATCTTAGCTTACAGCAGACAATAGCTGCCATGAGCAAATCTCTTCCTAAGCCAGACACTGCAACAAGCCATTGTGTTTAAGAACGGACTTCTCTAACCTATGAGTTACCAATGAGCCCCACGATGGAATTATGTGCTATGTGAAAAAGTATTTCCTCTTGTTGACTTGAAACCCGCTGCTCTGTAGAATTTTGGGTGCTCCTGATCCCTTCTACTATAAAAGGGTGTTAGAGCAGCCTGGAAAGCAACTATCCTGCAAGCAACGCAGAGGATTGGTGCTGGAGCTATGAAGGATTTGAAGGACTTCCTAATTCACAGAATCACAGGGTTAGAGATTAGAAGGGACCTCGAAAAGTCATCCAGTCTAATCCCCCTGCCGCAGCAGAATCACCTAGATCCAGTCACACAGTAACATACCCAGGCAGGTTTTAAACATCTCCAGAGAAGGAGACTCCACAACCACCTTGGGCAGCCTCTTCCAGGGCTCTGTCACCCTCTAGGAAGTTCTTTCTCAGAATGACGTGGAACCTCCTCTGTGCCAGCTTACACTCATTGCCATTTGTCCTATCATTAGATGCCACTGAGCAGAGGCTGACTCCATCCTCCTGACACCTGCCCTTTCTATACTGATCAACATTGATGGAGTCATCCCTCAGTCTCCTTTTATCCGAGCTCAAGAGACCCAGGTCCCTCAGCCTTTCCTCATCAGGGGAATCCACTGCCTTCATCATCTTTATGGCTCTGCACCGGACTCTCTCTAGCACTTCTGTGTCATTCCTGAAATGTGGGGCCCAGAAATGGACACAAGATTCCAGGTATGGTAAATTCTCAAACTTTACAGAGTTTCCCATGCCAACTTCACACAAGCTCTATTACACAGAGCCCAAAAGCTGGAGTTGCCACGGAACTGATTGAATGAGCAAAACTACAAATCAAAGGAGTTTTACTGTAATTATTGGACCAGACACACCAACGAAAAACAGAAACAGGTTGTAAAACTCAAGGCTTATGGAACCAAAAGCTCAACTGCTATCAGTCTTGAGCAGGGGGCAATGTTCAATAATACCCAGAGAAGAAACTTACCAACCCACTCCATTTACCCACCCCCACCTATGGCACATAGGAGTTCCAGTGGGCTGAGCTTTTCACAGAAACATATGGTTTAGGTTGGAAGAGACCTTAGTGCTCACCTAGTCCCAACCCACCTGCAGTTTTCAGGGCTCCAGACACTTTGGGGTCCATCAAATCACTATATTGTAAGAAAAAATTCATTCCTACTAGAAAACCCCGAGAGTCCGCTGCTCAGTAAATTTGCAGATGACACCAAGCTGGGAGGGAGTGTTGATCTGCTGGAGGGTAGGGAGGCTGTACAGAGGGACCTTGACAGACTGCATTGATGGGCTGAGGATAACTGTCTGTGTTTCAATGGAGCCAAGTGTGGGGTCCTGCATTTTGGGCACAACAACCCTCTGCAACTCTACAGGCAGAGAGGGACCTGGGGGTTCTAATTGACAGGTGGCTGAATATGAGTCAGCAGGGTGCCCAGGTGGCCAAGAAATCCTGCTGTGTGCAGCAGGAGTAGGGAGGTGATTTTCCCCCTGTACTCAGCACTGGTGAGGCCGTACCTTGAGTACTGGGTCCAGTTTTGGGGACCTCAGTACAAGGGAGACATCGAGGTGCTGGAGCAAAGGCAGAGGAGGGCAATGAAGCTGGGGAAGAGCCTGGAGAATCAATCTTAAGAGGAGAGATTGAGAGAGTTGGAGCAGTTTAGTGCGAGGAAGAGGAGGCTAAGGAAGACCTCATTGCTCTCTACAACTATCTGAGATGACATTGTAGAGATGTTGGTGCTGGTCTCTTCTTACAGGTAATTAGTGACAGAAGCAGAGGGAAGGGCTTCAAGCTTCAACACAGGAGTGTTAGACTGGACACCAGGAAGAAATTTTTCATAGAATCATTCAGGTTGGAAAAGACCCTTCGATTCATTGAGTCCGACCATCAACCCTACAAGTTCACTTCTAAACCAGATCCCGCAACACTATATCTAAGCAACTTTTAAACTCATCCAGGGATGGGGATTCAACCACCGCCTTGGTCAGCCCATTTCAGCACTTGAACACTCTTTCCATGATGAATTTTTTCCTGCTGTCTAATCTTAACCTACCCTGTTGGAGCTTGAAACCCTCTGGTTCACAGAGAGTGCTCAGGCACTGGAATGGGCTGTCCAGGGTGGTGAAGTCCCCATCCCTGGATGTGTTTCAAAGCTGTTTAGACGTAGTTTTGGGGGAATCTGGTTTAGGGGTGACCTTGTAGAGCAGGGTTGATGGTTGGACTCAATGATCCCAAGGGTCTTTTTGAACCTGAATGATTCTATGATTGACAGGATAATTACTAAAGAACCACAGCAACCGTGTAAGCAGTCATGTCATATTCCACTGTAAAAAGTCCTTTGAAGACAGACAGAGCCACAGGCTACAGACGGAAACAAACGTTTCTTTCTTGAAAAATTCATAACAGCTTATTTTAACTTCTTTAAAACAAATGCATTATACAAAATACTGCATATTTTAGGTGTGCTGCGGATAAACTGCTGCTCAACAAAAGCCCCTAATAGATGAATTATGCTAATTTGAGTTGAAAAGTGTTCCTCTCACTTTCCAAAAAGCCAGTAATAGCGCTGTGGTCATGAAAGCAGCAATGGACTCAAATGCTTAATTATTTGTAGGGAATAAATACAATCCATACAAGACACATAGGGTGTCTATATAATTAATAAAGAATGGATTATAATTGCATTTGCCATCATTTGCATAATTTAAAATGGAATAACAACATGACTGATTTTTTTATGTCTTTTTTAAAGGGCACTAATAAAATATGAAGGAGACTAGAAGGTTTAGAAGAGCAGGGACTAATGAGTAAGATCTGGAACGTTCAAGCGCGATAGGTTATTCCATACACATAAATTGGACCAATTTGTCTCTGCAGGTGCAATGGGGAAAGTGAGGGAACATCAGCAGTTTTTAAAAGTAAATAATATGTTAAGCAAAGAGGGATTATGGATTCTGATCAAATATTCAATGTCTTCTCTCAATAATTAATCAGTCAGTCTGGTGCAAACATAGAGCACTCAGCCAGCGATGCTTCAGAGCCTTTCCTTTCTTTTAAACAACCAGGGTAAAATAGATTAGAAACATGGAAAAAGCCTTTTAGATCACCGAGTTCAACCATTAACCCAACTGATCCAACCCTGCTAAACCCTGTTCCTGAGCTCCAGATCTCTACAACTGGGAAACACGGCCAGGGATGGTGATTCAATCCCCTCCTTGGGAAGCCTGTTCCAAGGACTGAGGACCGTTTACAGGAAGAAGTTTCTCCTCACGGCCAACCTAAAATGCTCCTGGTGCAGCTTGAGGCCATTTCCTCTTGTTCCTGTTACTTGTTCCTTGTGAGAAGAGACCAAGCACCCCCTCCACATCTTCCTGCCAGGCAGTTGCAGACAGCAATAAGGTCTCCCCTCAACCTCCTTTTCTCCAGACTAACCAGTCCCAGCTCCCTCTTCTTGTGAGAACATAAGGTTTGCTCTCCAGACCCTTTCCCAACCTCGTTGCCCTTCTCTGGATCCACTCCAGCCCCTCAATGACTTTCTTGCATTGAGATGCCCAAAACTGAAACCAGTACTCAAGGCATAGCTTTGCCAGTGCCCAGCACAGGAGGACAGTCACTTCCTTACACCTGCTGGCCACACTATTTCTGATGCAAGCCAGAATGCCACTGGCCCTCTTGGCCCACTGAACACACTGCTGGCTCATATTTATTTCATGATCAATCAATACCTCCAGGTCTCTCTCTGTTGAGCAGCTTCCCAAGCCTGTAAAGTTGACCTGCGTTGTTATGACCCAAGCACAGGACCCAGTGCTTGGACTTGTTGAAACTCATACTGTTGGTCTCAGGCCATTGATCTGAGTAGGATCAACCTGTAGGGACTCTATCCTCAAGCAGATCAACAAACCACCCAGCTTAGTGTCTGCTTAGTACAGTTTGACCTGTACTTGTCCTGTGACTGGCAAAGGGGAAGACATGGAGAACAATGGTGTTACAGATGTCAAGGGCTAAAACCAAGCAGTGATGAAAAGCACCAAGCACATACCTCTGTGAGAGAGCAGCAAGATGGTGAAGGTTAATTCTTCCCATTAAAATTACATGACCCCCTGTGTTAATTACTTGGAGTCATTAGCTGCTGATACTGGATTTCCAGAGATCTGCTCATTGCCAAGCGGACACAGCCAGTGAAATTTGGAAGCTCTTCCTTTTATTGCTCCAATTTGACATCACAAATGCCCTCAAATCTTTCCAGAATAAATTGAGAAAGATTTTGCATTGCATTTGGAGAATGAAACATCCTCATGATGAAGCAAAAAGGGAGCAAAAAAGGGAGTAGTATTCAACTCAGTTTTGAAAGACTGATGTGGCAGCAGCACCCAAGATGGGAAAAAATCCACAAATTCCTAAAGCACATTGAAACTTTCTCATGGGACAGTGGAAGACACAAGGTACCATCACAAAACTGCAAGTAGCAGCTAAATGGATTCCAGTTTAATTGCTTGAATAGACTCAATAAGGATCAGGAGTATCATCAGAGGTGCTTCTCATGCTTTGCATTACTTTTTCATTTTCAGTCCAGCCATGGTGACCTATGAAATAAATGGCTGATGAATACAATTTGCATACGGAGCAGACTCTCAGAACATCTTCAGGGCCATGAAAATAATTAAAAACTTATTTTTTATTGCTGATAGATTTCATATCAATTAATCTGTTGGCTACCCCATACACCAGGACCATCTGACTCAGGAGAGGAAGAGAATGATTAAAATAGCTGCCCGAACTCCTGCATGAAAACAACCTGCACTCAATTTATCCATCTATTTGACCATCTCAAGCCTCATGACTTAAGGGGACCAACAGTTTTCTGAGTTGATCAATACCACCAGTGTCTGTTTGAATTGCTGAGAGGGATGCAGTGGTCATGAAAGATGAACTTACAGCCATCAGGATTCCCTTTAGGATACAAAGCTGAGTGTGGTAGGCTCACAAGGAGAAAAACATGCTGAATTAGGCATCCTTGCTGCCTGAGATCAGTCCAGACCACTGAGGTTACTAAGAACAAGAGGTTCCCATCCCAGTAAACCACAGCGTGAGCAGTCACAGCCTGAGGAAACAGCTAGCTGCTCCCCACTGAGAGGAATCCTGAGGGTTCTAGTAGAGTTCTAGTCTAGACACCTCTGCAATTTCACTTTATAAACAGATAAAAACCCTGAGGCCTTTCTAATGAAGGCACAACCTGTCTACATGCATAACTTGTGTCAGAATAAATTCTGATTAAAACTGCTTAAACATAAACAAACTACAAAGCTGCCAATTTTCACTAGATATCCCAGTATCATAGTTTCTTTGGCTGGAAGAGACCTTCAAGATCATCAAGTCCAACCTTTGACCCAGCACTGCAAGGTCATCACTAACCCATGTCCCTCAGCACCAGGGCCATCTGTTCTTTAAATTCCTCCAGGATGGAGACTCCAGCACTGTCCTGGGCAGCCCGTTCCAAGCTTTGATAACCCTTTTGGTGAATAAATTCTTCCTAACATCCAGCCTAACCCTCCCCTGGTGCAGCCTACAGCCATTTCCTCTGGTCCTGTATGATCTCCCTGGTGCTGAGGCTTCCAGCATCCAAGGATAATCTCAAGCAGAAACCAGTTATGTGGGATTCATGGAAAGCTGTTGCAGATCCCATGGCAATCTGAAGGAAGTGGGGGTTTTATCTGAGCAATACTTTTACCTGTCTCACACAAAAGACCTTCACACCACTATCAGTGGTGGTTATCCTACATCATGAATGAAAGACAAACCACATAATAATACAACCCTATAATCCAACCATAGTAAAGACTCAACTGGTTGTTCACAGAATCACAGAACATTAAGGATTAGAAGGGACCTCAAAAGATCATCCAGTACAATCCTCCCACCACAGCAGGATCCCCTAGATCCAGTCTCACAGGAACATGGCCAGGCGGGTTTTAGATGTCTGCAGAGAAGGAGACTCCACAATATCCCTGGGCAGCTCCTTCCAGTGCTCTGGCACCCTCACTGGGAAGACATTCCTTCTCATTTAGGTGAATATTCTGATCAGAAAAAGGGCAAAGTTTAACAAAATGAAAAATAACAGCAATGGTCTCTATGTTTTCCACAATTTTCACACAATTTCTTTCAACAACTTTCCAACACGTTCCCTCACCATTTTAAAAGAACAAATTAACACTATTTTACTTTTATTCCTACTTCTGTTAGGTTTAACATCTCTGTAGAATTTCCTAATTGTTGCAAACTTCTAAGAGTCATAGAATCACAGAATGTTTCAGGCTGGAAGAGACCTCTAGAGGTCATCTAGTCCAACCTCCCTACACAGGCACAACTTTATCTAGATCAGGGTGCTCAGAGGGTCATCAAGCCTGACCTTAAATGACTCCAGGGATGGGGGCCCCACCACCTCCCTAGGCAGCTCATTCCAGCCACCAACCACCCTCACACCGCAGAAATTGTTTCTAATATCCAGCCTCAATCTCTCCTTTCCCAGCCTGAACTCACTGCTCCTTGTTCCATCTGTACAAACCCTCTTGAAAAGAGCTGGAAAAGACCCCTGGGATCATTGACTCCAACCATCAACCCTACTCTATAAATTCACCCCTAAACTAGATACCCCAATACTACATCTAAGCGCCATTTAAACTCATCCAGTAAAATAAAGGGACCAATATCTCTGGAGGACCAACAGCTCTAGAGGACACAGATGTCATCCTTCATGTGTTTAATGCTGCAGCCCAATGCTCCCATTCCCATCCAATGTCTCAGAGTCTTTCATCTTCCTTTGTGAAGTGTGTCTTGTGGGATAGAAAATAACCTGCTCTGATTGTGGTATTGACTGTCTCAGCTGGTGCTGCAAAATATCAAATAAAATCAGAGAAAAAAAAAGAGTAATGAGAAAAATGTACTGGTCAGAGGTGAAAGATGAGTTACAGAGGTGAGGACCATGTGAGAAAAGCAGCACCAGCTAGGTCCTGTCAGCAGTTCTACCAACAGAACATCAAGAAATCCTTATTTCATAGAATCATAGACTGGCTAGGGTTGGACGGAACCTTAAAAACCATCCAGTTCCAAACCCCCTGCTCAGGCAGGGACACCTTCACTACAGCAGGTTACTCAGGGCCCCACACAACCTGGCCTTCAACATTGCCAGGGCTGGGGCAGCCACAACTGCCTTGGATAACCTGTTCCAACATCTCAGCACCCTCACAGCACAGAATGGGTTCCTCATGTCCAACTTCAGTCTCCCATCTTCAAGTCTGGAATCCTTTCTCCTTGTCCCCTCACTACCATCCCTGTCAAAAACCCTATTTTTCCTACTATTATTAATTTTTCAGAACAAGACCTTGGAAAAACAGAGATCAGGAGCATCATGGGCAGCAAATCTGTTTTCCAATGGGAAGCAGGACAAAGAAAAACTGTGAGTGGAGGACTGGGCTACAGTAACTTGATACTGGTCTGCTGTGCCTTTGCATGACAGCAGAAAATGGAAATGATATCAGACCCCAGTCCTAGGTCAGGCAATAAAAATAAAACCTTCAGCAGGCACGGATGGGTTAAATCTCCTCCATAAAAAGTTTCCTGCTTGCCTGCAATACTTTGTGCCTCCCAAAACAAGGATCTGCTTCCTGCTGGGTTTAGAGAGGTTTTTCTCTTCTTAAGTTGTTGAAATTATTTGCTATTTAGTAGGCAGGGTGGAATGGGTTGACCTCATGACCTTGGAGGTCTCTTCCAACCTTAATGATTCTATGATTCTATTTACCCCAGATCATAGAATCACAGAATCATTCAGATGGGAAAAGAACCTTGGGATCATCAAGCCCCTCCATCAATCCTGCTCTACAAAACTCACCCCTAAACCATAACCCTCTGCCACATCTAAGAGCTCAGCAAAGCTGAAAGGCACCTCCTTGGGAAGGGATCCACACCTCCAGGGTTGAGGGACAGGCTCAGAATCACATTGCTGCATCCCACGGGCTCTGCGGCACCATTACAGTCACCTCAGCACCCCTGATACAGCCCAGGCTCTGTGCAAAGCTCTGCCTTCCAAGGATAGAGAAGCACCTTGCTGGCACCTCTGGGTGCCACCCTGCACAGCCCTGCCCTACCGTGATGCCCAGAGTGGGGGTCCAGGCAGCAGCCAGACCCCATCAACTGGATTCCAACCGAGAAAGGCAATGGAGACATTTGACTGTCTACTTCCATGTGTGAAACCTTTTCTTCTTATAGAAGAAAAGCAGCACATGTCCCTGACCCATTTCAGTGTCCATATTGCTATGAAGACAGGATTTCCTTCATACCTCCAGTTATTCTCAACCACTTCCAAATCCTCCTCAAATCATCTCTTTTTTTTTATGATCACCTCTAACCACAATGCCCCATGGAGGGACTGAACAGTGCTCATGACCAGATAACCTATTGTAAAACACTTCTATCCATCTATCGTAAGTGCTAAACTGAAGTGAATTGTTTAACATACATTAGGTGATATGTTTCATGATCCTGACCTTGACAGGCCTTCTGAGCCCCCACCCTCACAGGTTTCCATCTGCTTAACCACTCATCAAGTCTAACCATTAACCCCACTGTCCCAAGTCCACTAGTAAACCCAGCCCCTGAGCTCCAGCAGCTGCATGACAGTGAAACACAGTAGTGCTAGTTTAACCATCATGGGATAAAATCTGACTGAAGCAGTTAACTGCCTCAATACTTTAAGGAAGGATGTGTTTGACAGGAGGGGAGATGAAAAACTGCAGGGAGGGGAAAGGCCTTCAAGTCAAAGCTACATGGAGGACCCTATTTCCATCTCTGTTATTGACACGGTGCCGTTAGCGACAGCTGGGGAGGCTGATGTGAACAGGACACCCGCTGCCAATCCTGGCTTTTCAAAGGAACCTCTGGGTTGGAGATAATGGAAGCTCAGAACTCCCCGTCATGGAACATAATGTGAAATTGATTTTGCGAGGCTTTATCTACACGAAGCCGCCTGGCTTTAATTAAAGGTGTGTGCTCAGATCGATCCTGCTAAACCAGTCCGAGCTCCCATGTGCACACTCTGAAATTGATTTGAAATGGTCTTGTGTCAGCTAACCTTAATTTGGCAATGAAGTGGTTTACACTGAGTGGGCACCAGTTTTAGGGTGAAAAGGAAATACAATTTAAAAATGAGATTTCCCTGCATTTCTCAGTTTCTGCTCAAGCTGTGGTGGTCTCCACTACCCCACAGGAAGGGGATGAACTCACTTCTTTGCATCTTGTGATACAGACACACCCTTATGATGAGCTGCAGGTATAAATCACAGAATAGCTCAGATTGGAAAAGGCCCTTGGGATCATTGAGTCCAACCATCAACCCTACTCTACAAGTTCATCCCTAAACTAGATCCCCCAACACTACACCTAAACATCTTTTAAACTCATCTAGGCATGGGGACTCAACCACCATCCCAGGCAGCCCATTCTAGTGCCTGACCATTCTCTCCATGAAGAATTTGTTCCTGATATCTAATCTAAACCTACCTTTTTGAAATGTAGTTTAAATATATCAAGAGTGGGAGTGGATTCCCCATTAGAACAATTAACCATTTGAATCATCTCTCAAGGGAAGGGGTCTATTGCCCTACACTGGGTGGTTTGAAGACTCAGCTTGACAGGCTGCTGGGACAGCTAATTTCAACTCGGTTTTTAGCTTGATAGGTTGGACTAGATGATCCTTGAGCCAGGCTCTTCTCATTGGCATCCAATGATAGGACAAGGAGCCATGAGTGTCAGCTGGCACAGAGGAGGTTCCACATCAGTCTGAGAAGGAACTTCTTCCCAGTGAGGGTGACAGAGGGGCTGTTGAGTCTCCTTCTCTGAAGACATTTAAAACCTGCCTGGAAATGTTCCTGCGCGACTGGATCCAGAGGATCTTGCTGTGGCAGGGGGATTGGACTGGATGATCTTTCAGGGTTCCTTCGAAAATCCCTATTGTTTTGTGATTCTGTGATCCTTAAGGCCCCTTCCAACCTGCTATTCTATGAATCCCTGGATGATAAATACTTGAGGGGTGGGTGTCAGGAGGATGGAGCCGGGCTCTTCTCAGTGTCATCTAGTGATAGGATGAGGAGCAATGGTTGTAAGCTGGAACATATAAGGTTCCACATCAATCTGAGAAGGAACTTCTTCACACTGAGGGTGACAGAGCACTGGAACAGGCTGCATAGGGTGGTTGTGGAGTCTCCTTCACTGGAGATGTTCAAGACCCTCCTGGATGTGTTCCTGTGTGACTTGGTCTAGCTGGTCCTGCTGTGGCGGGGGGATTGGACTAGATGATCTTTCAAGGTCCCTTCCAATCCCTAATGATTCTGTGAATCAAAAAGGCAGAGACACAATGCTGAGGGACATGGGTTAGGGGTGACCTGGCAGCACTAGGCTGAAGCCTGCTGTGGCAGATCTTTAAGGTCTCTTCCAACCAAAGAGATTCTGCAAAGCTCTGTGAAACTCAGGAGGTTAAAAGCAATGGGCAGCTGTAAGAAGAAAAATGATTAAGTAATCCTGCTGTGGAGGGGGGATTGGAGTCTATGATCTTTTGTGGTCCTTTCCAAGCCCTAATGTCCTCTGATTCTGTGAAGCTGAGACATCATTTTCACCCTCCTTTTCTATTTATTTTCCTTCTGTAATGCAGAAAGGTGACAATTAATGAGCCTCTATCATAATGAGGAAAAATCCTCTCATGTCACTGTATTTGGGAGCAGCTAGATAATCCATAAGTAGTGTAGGTTCTAGTGAAATCAGACCAATGTTACCCTCCAGCCTAATATTGCTGAATCCAAGCCCAAATATCTCCTTCTTAGGGGTCTGGCAGAAGGGATTTTCAAGATCGTCTGCAGCAAGGATGTGGAGGTTCCACATAAACATGAGAAGGAACATCTTCACAGTGAGGATGACAGAGCCCTGGAAGGGGCTGCCCAGGGATATTGTGGAGTCTCCTTCTCTGGAGACACTTAAAACCTGCCTGAATGTGTTCCTGTGTGACTTGGTCTAGGTAGTCCTGCTGTAGTAGAGGGATTGGACTGGATGATCTTTTGAGGTCCCTTCTAATCCCTAATGATACTGTGATATCATGATACTGTGAAATCACCCTGTGCTGAACGATTTCATTGCAATCCCTTCCCATCACTCACACCCCACCTCCAGGTTGTAAACGAAGGTCTGCGTTTGAGAACACAGCTTACAGAAACGTACCCACCTTATTTCCACACCTGAAAAACACTGGGGAGAAATGGAAGGAAGCTTGTAAATCGGGAGAACATGTTTGTATTTGCTCCTGGTCTAAGGCCCAGTGAGATGCAAAATCAGAAGCTGCATCTCACTATCCAGAGTCTGATCCTGCTCTAGGGAATGGGAACCTTCACAATCCTGCAAAGTATTGTGTTCCCCTAAGACCCTGTGTATCAGGAGCTGAAGATGACTCACTACTTCACGTGGGTTATGCTAACACAGAGTTGAGTGACTAAGCACCAGCCTCTGATTAAGTTACCTTTAGTCTGTCCTTCAACACCTCCAGGGATAGGATTATACCACTGCTCTGGGCAGTCCATTCTAGGCTCTGATCACCCTTTCCGTGATGAAGGGCTTCATAACATCCAACCTGACCCTCCCCTGGCAGCTTCAGTCCCTGCCCTCTCATCCTGGCACTGGTTGTCTGGGAGAAGAGCCTGACCCCTATCTGACTACAACCTCCCTTTAGGGAGCTGGAGAGAGGGAGAAGGTGCGTCCTGAGTCTCCTCTTCTCCAGGCCAAGCACCTTCAACTCCCTCAGCCTCTCGTCATCCCTTCCCTCTATCCCTTCCCCAACCTCATTGCTCCCCTGGACCTGCTCCATCTTTAAGCAGCTGGACTTGATGATTTTAAAGGTCTTTTCCTGCCTCAATAATTTTGTGATTTTTCAAGCCTCATCCTTAGTGTCAGTTACTCCAAAAACTCATTCATGAAGCCTAGAGGACTGAAAGCTACACAAATATTTGGTTTAAAGCTGAGAGTTAGATTTAAATTAGGTATTAGGAGGAAACTCCCTACACTGATGGTGGTGAGGCCCTGGAACAGGCTACCCAGGGATGTTGTGGCTGCTCCATCCCTTGAAGTGTTCAAAGCCAGGTTGGATGGGGCTTTGGGCAACCTGATCTGGTGAGAGATGTCACTGCCCATGGCAGGACATTGGCACTAGATGATCCTTGAACTCCCTTCTAACCAAAACCAGTCTGGGATTCTATGAACTCTCTAGTTACTAAGAATTATAGACCTAATCACTACATTATATTTTTAAGCACTTAAAGCTGGACATGAGAGTGAAGCCCCTGTGTCCCTGCTCTGAAGTTCTGATAATGGGCAATGTGCTACTTCAATTTCTGCTCAGTTCAACAGATTTATTCTTCAGCCTGAATCCTATGCCAATTTCCTCTGAATTGAGCTCTTACCCCTGGTGAGACCACATAATCCTGCTGTCTTGTCAGAGCAAAACATCAGCCGCAAGACTTCATTCAAAACAAATCCTCTGCCAACCTATTTCCACCTTTTCATTCGCACCATTATCCATCCAATAATTTAGGAGTAAAAGATTCCTTTGTTGTCTTGTTCAACCTTGTGAAAGAGCATGGTACCAGTCTGACAACACATATTTGCAGTGTTGGGCAGTTTTTCATCACCTATGGGGGAAAACCAGCAATACTGCAGTAGTTCATTAGGGAAAAAAACCCCAAAGTTATGGCTAGTTACACTTCATTCCAGTTAAAAATCATTTCCATGTATAAAAAGCACTTCTTTCAGACACAGTTGCAGTGTTTGAAAGCTGGAGAGGGACTTCAATGAGGGATTCTGGTGATAAGACAAGGGGGATGGGTTTAAACTAGAAGAGGGGAGATTGAGATGAGATCTGAGGGAGAAATCCCTTGCTGTGAGGGTGCTGAGGCACTGGAACAGGTGCCCACGGAGGTTGTGGCTGCTCCATCCCTGGGAGTGTTCAAGGCCAGGTTGGATGGTGTTCTGGGCATCCTGGTCTGGTGAGAGGTGTCACTGCCCATGGCGGGGGGTTGAGATTGAGTGATCTCTGAGCTCCCTTCCAACCCAACCCAATCTGGGATTTTAAGTCCCACATCCTTTGTGCTATTAATAAATTGCACCCCAACACATGGCCCCTACTGGCATTAGCCCTCATGGCCTCTACTGTCTGTAACCCACTGCCATTCATCAGCTTGGAAAACTCCCATTGAAGTGATTTGCCTGAAGCTCTTAGTGGCAGCAGCAGTGTTTGATCTGCTGCAGTTACAAAGCCCTTCAAAATTCCATTTTACAGTAATCTTCTATTTTTTTCTTAATAAATTAATTGCAGCTTTCCTCTAGGCTTAACTCTGGTACAAAAGGGTTTTGGGCTGATGAGTAAATTTTTTTCAAAGACAAGAAATTTCAATGTTATAGTTTTTAAATAACAGGGGTATAAACACCCCCCCCCACCCGCAAACAAACCCCAGATAACCTCAGAGGAAGAACCTCGTTTAAGTCAGCTACACAAATGAAAGTTGACAAGTGATTAGGTCCTTCTGGGAATTAATTGTTTTCCACATTGAAGGGAAGAAAAGAATCTGTCATCGTGACTTTGGAAGTGGCCCAGAGCATGGAAATTCTAATACCACAAATACCAGTTTAAACAATGAGGTGGTTTAAGAGATTGCTGTAACATGGAGCTGGCTTGAGTTGAGAAGAGAGTGAACATTAAATTGGTATCATTTTGCTTTGTCAGAGCCATTGGGGCCCCTCAGTTTAAGAACACAGAAATACTGGAGAGAGTCCAGTGCAGAGCCACCAAGATGATGAAGGGAGTGGAGCATCTCCCTGGTGAGGAAAGGCTGACGGAACTGGGTCTTCTGAGCTTTGAAAGAAGGAGACTGAGGGTGACCCCATGAATGAGGATCAATATGGAAAGGGTGGGTGTCAGGAGGGCGGAGCCAGGCTCTGCTCTGGGGCACTCAGTGATAGGACAAGGGGCAATGGGGGTGAGCTGGAGCACAGGAGGTTGCATATCAAAGAATGAGAGAAGGAACTTCTTCCCACTGAGAGTGACAGATCCCCTGGAAGGGGCTGCTCACAGATGTTGTAGAGTCTCCTTCTCTGGAGACGTTTCAAACCTGTCTGGCCATGCTCCTGTGCAACTTGGTCTATGGGATCCTGCTGTGGTGAGGGGATTGGACCAGATGATCTTTCGAGATCCCTTCCAATCTCTTATGTTCTATGATTTGTATTATTTTGTGACATCTGCTCACATTCTAATTACTCACATTCTAATTTCCTAGGAAGGGGCACGGATTGCTGTGCTCAAAGAGTTGTGGTCAATGGAGTTCAATCAAGCTGTAGGCCGGACACAAGCAGTGTCCCACAGGGCTCAGGGCTGGAGCTGCTCCTGTTCAACATCTTTATCAAGGATCTTGATGAAGGGATTGAGTGCACCCTCAGTAAGTTTGCAGACACACCCGGTTGGGAGGGAGTGTTGATCTGCTGGAGGGTAGGGAGGCTGTACAGAGGGACCTTGACAGACTGCATTGATGGGCTGAGGATAACTGTCTGTGTTTCAATGGAGCCAAGTGTGGGGTCCTGCATTTTGGGCACAACAATCTCCTGCAACGCTACAGGCAGAGAGGGACCTGGGGGTTCTAATTGACAGGTGGCTGAATATGAGTCAGCAGGGTGCCCAGGTGGCCAAGAAATCCTGCTGTGTGCAGCAGGAGTAGGGAGGTGATTTTCCCCCTGTACTCAGCACTGGTGAGGCCGTACCTTGAGTACTGGGTCCAGTTTTGGGGACCTCAGTACAAGGGAGACATCGAGGTGCTGGAGCAAAGGCNGATCACCTAGACCAAGTCATAGAGTCAGTCAGGGTTACAAGGGACCACAGGATCATCCATTTCCAACTCCCCTCCCATGGGCAGGGACACCCCACCCTACATCAGGCTGGCCAGAGCCCCATCCAGCCTGGCCTTAAACACTTCCAAGGAGAGGGCCTCCACCACCCTCCTGGGCAACCCATTCCAGGCTCTCACCACTCACACGCTGAAGAACTTCCTTCTCACATCCACTCTAAATCTACCCATCTCCAGCTTTGCTCCATTCCCTTTAGTCCTGTCACTACCTGACATCCTAAAAAGTCCCTCCCCAGCCTTTTTGTAGGCCCCCTTCCCTGTGAGAAGAGACCAGCACCTTCAGATACTGGAAGGCCACAATAAGGTCACCTGGGAGCCTCCTCTTCTCCAGACTCAACAGGCACAACTCTCTCAGTCTGTCCTCATAGGAGAGGATGCTCCAGCCCTCTGATCATCCTCGTGGCCCTCCTCTGGACACGCACCAACATGTCCGCATCCTTCTTGTAATAAGGGCTTCAGAACTGGATGCAGTCCTCCAGGTAGGGTCTCATCAGAGCAGAGTAGAGGGGGAGAATCACCTCCCTCGACCTGCTGGCCACACTTCTCCTGATGCAGCCCAGGATCCAGTTTGCCTTCCGGGCCACAAGTGCACACTGCATAGATCCCTCTATGCACAGATCATAGATTAGATCCCTCAAACAGGTTTCTCAGAAAGGTGGTGGAGGCCCCTCCCTGAAGCCATTCAAGGTCAGGCTGGGTCAGGCTCTGAGTAATCTGCTCTGGTGAGTCGTGGGGGTTGGATTAGATGACTTTTGGAAGTTTCTTCCAACCCAATACATTCTGTGATCATTACAGGTGACACTTACTTCATACTCCTCTTTGAATCCATAGCCCTCTGCACACTTCATCTGGGTGATGTGCTGGAGCAAGTCAGCTACACGGATGGCTGGGTGTAGCTGTCCTGTCTGGTAGGGCACATCCACTGGGTCTCGCTTCTTGTAGGTGTGGGATTGGACCAGGCTGCTTGTGTCACTGACCATCGTATGGGTTTCGTCTAGAAAAAGAGCAGCTCATTAACGAACCTGCTTGCTTTCACTTGTGAACAGATATAGAAACCACATAGACTTCTGGCACCATCGGCATTGCGTCTGTCTGTGAAGGTTACTTCAGAGGAACATTAAATCCATGGAGCAGGTTACACAGGGAACTTGGCAAGACTGACTGGAATGAGGCAAAGTCCATGGGTCTACAATGGAAGCATTGCAGAGCAGTCCCAACTCTAGTGTCATTTTAAATATCACTAGCTGATCACAAACGGGTTTTACATCAGGCATTTGGTTCTAAAACTGCACGGAAGTTTCATTCTGAAACTTCCACAAGTCCCATGGAATGCAGTCGGACTTGTGTTCTTCTTCCATAACTGAAGTGCTGTGTTTTAAATTTAGGGCAAATGTTTGGAGTGAGCAAAAAAAAATAAAATAAATAAATGCACAAAATGGCTTATGGGTTCACCAAGCTAGGACTGCAATGGAAATGTAGGGCTGGGACAACATCTGGAGACAAACTACGAGGTGACCAACGCAAGTAAGGATCGTCTGGCCAGGAAGAATGTCTTGAGTGGCTGTTGGACATGCTGGAGAAGCACAGTGTGCCATGAGCCATCACACTAGGCATGGAATGTTAAGTGGCAGCTGACATGCAAGGGAATGAACAGAAGGAACCCAGTGGCTAGTTAAAGGAGTTTTATGAGACACAAACTCTCCCAACCCTCCACATCTCTTCCATGGGGGCAAATGGGCAACTTACCATTGATTGGCACTTTTAAGGAGATACATATCAGGAAGAAACAAAAAACAGAGGAGGAGAAAAAGGAAACAGGGCATAAGCAACGGTACTACACCAATCATCATAGATATTTATGTTTGTAATTCTAGTCTTTACAGAACCAGCTCTGAAACAAGTCAGATTCTGATCTCAGCCTCATGGTATAAAGGAAATGTTCTGAAATCAAGGTATTTTGAGTCCATTCACATGCAAACTGAGATCAAAACTCATTGTCAGCAGTCAATAGACAGATGTGACAGCACACTCTACCCGAGGAAGCAACGGAGACTTTCTTCCTGCTTCAAAAATGTGTTTAAACTTGAAAAGGGTTAAAAAAAAAAACCCCAACCCAAACACTAAGGTCCCAGTATCATGATTTTTCTGTTTACCCACTAGAGAGTTTTATGAATCTCAAAGAGGTTTTGATTTCTAACTGAGATTGTAATCATGGTACTTTGAACTGCTCCTGACTGGCTCTAACCTCAATGTAGAAAGGGTTTATGAAACAGAGCAATGGGGTTTATTAAAATCCTATATTTAAAAAAATACTGCTTTGTAGAATTTTTGTAGGAAAGGGAAGAGTTAAAAGAGTATTTCCACAGCTGTAAGTTCTATATACGACAGCAAGGAAGTTCTACAAATGGCAAAAATACTAGCTGACCTCAATTCCAGCACAGCTCTGCTGGAAAGAGTCCAGTGCAGAGCCACCAAGATGATGAAAGGAGTGGAGCATCTCCCTGATGAGGAAAGGCTGAGGGAGCTGGGTCTCTTGAGCTTGGAAAACACGAGACTGAGGGGTGACCTCATGAATGTGGATCAATATGGAAAGGGTGGGTGCCAGGTGGATGGAGCCAGGCTCTGTTCAGGGGCACCCAATGACAGGATAAGGGGTTCAGGGTGTGAGCTGGAACAGAGGATGCTCCACATCAATCAGTGTGAGAAGGCCCTTCTTCCCAGTGAGGGTGACAGACCACTGGAAGGAGCTGCCCATGAAGGTTGTGCAATCTCCTTCTCTGGAGAAATTTAAAACCACCTGGACATGTTCCTTTTGTGACTTGATCTAGGGGATCCCACTGTGGTGAGAAGATTGGACTGGATCATCTTTTGAGGTCTCTTCCACTCCCTAATGTTCTATGGTTCTGTGAGGTAGGGACCTGGCCTTAGCTACTCCACTTGGAAGTGATGCTAAAGGCACAAAGGTCAATGAATCCCATTTTGAGGATGATTTTAGGTTTTTCAGTTCACACTCTTACTAACATACATGAAATAATTATAAGTAACTAAACTAACTATAAGTAACTCATTCCTTTTAAATCTCAAACAAATATTCACAAAATTATTATTGTAAAGGAGTGGAGCATCTCCCTGATGTGGAAAGGATGAGGGAGCTGGGTCTCTTGAGCTTGGAAAAAACAGGACTGAGGGGTAACCCCATGAATGTTGATAAATATGCAAAGGGTGGGTGTTAGGAGGGTGGGAGCAGGCTCTTCTTGGTGGTACCCAGAGATAGGACAAGGGGTGATAGGCACAAACTGGAACACAAGAGGTTCAGTTTGAACCTAAGGGAGAACTTTTTCCCATTGAGAATGACAAAGCCCTAGCCCAGGCTGCCCAGATGGGTTGTGTAGTCTCCTGCTTTAGAGACATCCCAAACCAACCTGGACATGTTCCTGTGGGATCTGCAACAGGGAATCCTGCTCTAGCAGGCGGAGCTGAATGGGCTCAACTTTCAGTCACCAAATTCAACATCTTTGGCCTATCATGGGATAAAACTGCTGCACAAAGCACCCTGTGATGCATGGCATGAGGCATGGTGGTATACGAGGGTAGGTACGGTATGTCGCTGTTGAAATGGCACCTGGAAACTACAAGGTGGCTAAGACACAAAGACAAAAAAAGTGTAGGAAGTTGATCATGATTTCAGTTTGAGAAGACTTGGAGATTGTGAGTTATTTTTGTAAACTACAGGATTCCTTGTTATTAACAAAGATGAAGGCAAAGTTATCGTGGAGCAGGGTCTTGTGCTATGAAAGCAGTAGCTTCATCCTGCTGAATCCTCTTCCTGAGAGCTCCTTTGTTCTGGGCCAATCGCCCTCTCTCCACATCTTTCTCATCACTGCATGAATACTAACTTTTCTCCAGAGGAGTGATCTCTTAAGTTGTTTTAAATAAAGTGTTTGCAATTCATGGTTTATAGGGCATGTTAGAATGGTTTATTGTATTTTCTTTTGCTTTTTGAGCCTCTGTTTTGCTTTTATTTTGGCCTTTGAGCACTGCAGCACAAACTTCCCAGGTCACTGACTTGCAGAGGGTGAGCCTCTCCAACTGCAGTGTTCATGCATAACGGGAAGCTTGTCCAGCTCTGGGCTTCTACAACTCCTTGAGCTGTACAACCCTTATTAATTAATAAATTTATTTACTAGTTACAGGTAAGAGAGGTTCAACCAAGTGACAGGACAAGAGGGAATGGCCTCAAGTTGTGTCAAGGGAGGTTTAGATTCTATACAAGGAAGAATTTCTTTACTGAAAGGGTAATGTTATCATGCTCAGCAGCTACAAATTGATCTGCTACTATACAAAGTCCTCTTTTAAATCTCAGACTTTCACTTTCAGCCCAAGTTACTGGGCTGAGCAAGAAAATTGTCCTTCAAATGCATGAAAATTTCCTCCTTTCTGAAACAGATGTTACACCACGGTCTTTTGTGCTGTTTAAAGGTTTCACCTTCAGTTATCTGCTTTTTTTTTTTTTTTTTAACTAAGAGGTTCTTAATTTGCACCAATAATCCAAAGAACTGTATCTACCTAACTTTCAAAAGTAAACATGTGGTGGCCTTGGACAATTGAATTCAACCACTCACCAGGCCAGGAGGTCACACAGAAAAGTTCATTTAGATCTAACTACAGGCTTGACCCCCACACTCTAATCTAACCCCTCCAGACACTGGAAGATAACAAGAGCAGCTATTAGATGCAATTACAACTCAGCATATTTTATTACTAATCATAACTCCTCTGCTGACTCAAGCAGACCTAATTTGATTAACCCCAGATAAAACACTATCCCTGCTCAGAGAGCCATAAATCCATTTTCAGGGGAGACTTGGTCTGAATGGAGACCACTCGTGAAAGAGGACTCAATTTTTAGCACGTAAACATACTAAAATCCTCATTTTTCACAGCAAAACATCTGCAGGAGGAGAACATAAAATACTTTTCTCACTAATTCAAGATTTTACAGACTTAGGAAAAAAAAAGAGGGTTTGTGTGATACTCAAATGACTCACGTAGAGATTATTTCTGGTGGAAAATATAAAAGCCAACAAATAATGTCACCACCATTATTCTCTAATAAATTATGACCTAAAAAAATTAATTGGAGAAACCAATTACTAAAATCTATTAATGCAGACAGGAAATCTCAAAGTTTTTCTCTGATAGCAGCCCTTTTCTCCTTGTCCACCCAATCCACAAGGTCAAGAAGACCCTTCCTGTGTGACTGGATCTAGGGGATCCTGCTGTGGCAAGGGGATTGGACTGAATGATCTTTCAAGGTCCCTTCCATTCCCTGATGTTCCGTGATTCTGTGATCGACTGGATTGGGCTTTGAATGATGCTGAAGCACACACACAACCCCAAGTCTCAGGCAGTTAAAGGAGCTGCCAACTGCATTTGCATGCAGATTAGGAGGTTGTCAGAACTGCTCCCATTACCTTTACCTGGATTTACACACCGCATAAAACACACCAGTTCCTGCTCCAGCTTATTGCACTCAAATGCTGAATATTCCTCTGCAACACCATATTTTCAAGATCACCTTCCTCGACTTGAATGTTTCAGTCTACCTTTAATCAAAACTGTTTAACTCACAATATGAGGGCAGGAATGGGTTAAGGGGTGTTATTTTATATAGAGAGGCTTGAAGAAACAGGAGGAGAGACAAAAATGTTGTGATTGTAAAAAAAATATATTGGACTGACAGTGGAGTTTGAATTCTTGCTGCTTTGCCTGATTATTCAAGGGAAAAAAATCTTCTTATTTAAAGTTACTTAAAGTTACTTGAAGTTACTTGAACTTAAGTTACTTAAAGTAACTTAAAGTTCAAGTTAACGTTAAAGTTAATTAAAGTTCAAGTTACTTAAAGTAACTTAAGGTAACTTAAAATCACTTACAGTTAAGTTTCTTAAAGTTACTCAAAGTTATTGGAAGTTCAAGTTACTGAAAGTTATTTAAAGCTAATTAAAGTTTTTCGAAGTCGTAAGTATTGAAAGTTAATACGAGAAGGAGGTTGTGTCACTTACAAGTGACTCAAGCACTGAATGCTCGATAATACCTCATGAGTGCTGTGTTATCACTGAGCAGTGACCTCCCTGACACCAGGCAACAGCAGGATTTCCTAAGAGCCCAGAGGCGATGCTGTATGCTTTAACTGTCTGTTTTACCCTGCTGTTTTATTGCATTCCTCTGACACCTGATGCATAATAAATGCTATAATACTAAGTGCAACATTGGCATTTAGCTGTTCAAAACACCATCCCTACTCTGAAAGTTCACTTTGACAAGCACGTCACAACATGACAGAAGGAGGGACATGGCCAAAGATGTATTTGATGTGATTTTCTATATCAGAGTCTTAACTTAGGGGATAAAAGGTGTTATTTTTAAGTAATGACATCATCAGTTCAGAGATAAAAGTGGGGGAGGGAAGTAAAAAAAAAAAAAGAGGGAAACTATTCCAAGTGCTGCCATAATCACATTCTTTTGTGTCACTCCAAATACATGCAGAAACATTTCCTTGCAAACCCACTTGTTCAAATTACTTCTCTTCTTCCCTGACTTGCCCTCTAACAGGAGTAATCAAGCCTGATGACAGTCCACAGCATTCCCCTGCGCTGGTAGCCAAGCCCGACCACCCCTCCTCTTCCCTCCGCACCCCCTAGAACTGTGACTTTCTACATGATTCCAGCAATAAACGTTGATAAAGGGGAATGTTCTCACCTAAAATTGCAGTTGGCACAAATGGATCTGTCATACATCATAAGCAGGTCAATGCAGAAGAGGTAAAAAGAGAGAGAAGAGTAAATGATTGATAAATGCTCCCTGGTTATTTCCTTTCAGAAAGCTTTTCGATGCAACCAGTACGTTGCTTATGCATTAACGAAGGATAATGGCATTAATTATATAGACTTGGACTGGGAAAAGAAAAGGGGTCTACGTAAGGTGGAACAAGCAAGAAAATAAATTGGTTACCTGGGAAATAAGAATTAGGCACTGTTGTGCTCAGTGTGTTAGTTTTCATTGTAAATGAAGATGGTGAAGATACAGCTGCAAAGAGAAATAGAGCTGGTTAGAGACAGCGTGGTGCCGCGTTGAAGCCCAGGGATAAAGCAAGTAAGGCCAGAGTGGTGGTCAGTGCAACCCCCTATGATGAGCGCAGGGAAAATCCTTGGTTAGACCTGAATATGACCTGTTGCAGAGCTGTGTAGGAGAAGGGGATCTGGGGGTCCTGGTGAACATCAGGATGGCCACAAACCAGTAATGTACCCTTGTGGCCAAGAGTCCAATGGCGTCCTGGGGTGGATTAGAAAGTGCATGGTTAGCAGATTGGGAGAGGTTCTCCTCCTCCCTCTACTCGGCCCTGGTGAGACCAGATCTGGAATAGTGTGTCCAGTTCTGGGTCCCTCAGTTCCAGAAGGACACAGAGCTGCTGAAGATAGTCCAGTGCAGAATCACAGAGATGATTTCAGTTGTTTCCTCTGGAGCTCTAAGTTCTCCTCCTTATGTTGGGGACTCCAGAACTTGACTCAGTACTCCGGGTGGGGTCTCAGCAGTGCAGAGTAGAGAGACAGACTCCCTGCCCTCAATCAACTGTCATTGAATCTTTTGATGCAACCCAGAACATGGTTGGCTCTCTGAGCTGCCAGTGCACACTGACGGCTCCTGTTGAACTTCTGCTCCACCCCCACTCCCAGAGAATGAATGCAGAGACTAGTTTGGGTCAGGAATGCTTTGGTTATAACAACCCCCAGCAGCTACAGGCTGGAGAAAGTGTGGCTGGAGAGCTGCCTAGTGGAAAATGACCTGAGGGTGTTGGTTGGCAGCTGGCTGAACAGGAGCCAGCAGGGTGCCCAGGTAGCCAAGAAGGCCAACAACATCCTGGCCAGTATCAGGAAGGGAGTAACCAGCAGGAGTAGGGAGAGACCGCACCTTGAGTACCGGGTCCAGTTTCCGGTGCGACAGGCTCAGAAGGACATTGAGGGGCTGGAGCAGGTCCAGAGACGGGCAACAAGGCTGGGGACAGGGCTGGAGAACAGACCCTGTGAGAACTGGCTGAGGAAGCTGGGGTTATTTAGTCTAGAGAAAGAGGTGGTTGAGAGGAGACCTTCTTGCTCTCTACAGCTGCCTACAAGGAGGTTGTAGCCAGGCTGGTGCTGGTCTCTTCTCCCAAATTCCTAATGATAGGATGAGGTGAAAGGGCCTCAAGTAACATCAGGGGAGGTTTAGATTGGATCTTAGGAAGAAGTTCTTTGCTGAGAGAGTGGTTGGGCACTGGCACAGGCTGCCCAGGGAGGTGGTGGAGTCCCCATCCCTGGAGGTGTTTAAAAAGTAAGTAGCTAGAGCCCTTGAAGCCATGGTGTAGGTGTTAGGGAGCTGAGGGCTGCACTTGCTGATCCTGGGGGTCCTTTCCAGCCAGGATGATTCTGTGATTCCATGCTGCAGCTAACTCAACTGGCTTGATACAGAATGTAGCCAGGAGAATAAATTGTCACAGGAAAAACATCCTAAATTCCTTGAGTACAAAGATTATTCCTAAAGACTGTCAGGCTGCTTCTTCTGGTGACCACATTTCTTATGGAAAGTCTATTTAGAGGTCCTACAAAACACCAGAGATACCAACAGTTTCAGACTTGGTTTACGTGGAGACATTACAGCAGCCCCTCGCATCTTCTTTGCTGGCTGTGATCATCGCCAAACCACATCATGATGAAGGGAGCTGATCTCTTTGTGGAATCAAGGAACAATCTCATTAACTACAGGGGTACAACCTCACCAGAAAGGGAAGACAGCTTCTCAAAGATTCATTTCAAAGCAATTTCAGAAGTAACTGCAATGCAAATTAACATGGCAAAATCCAAGTGGAGAGAAAAAGTCTGGCTGTCTAAACCTCACAAATAGTTTGTACAATTCAGCTTGTCAGAGTAAGTTCCCTGCAGGTTATTAACAAGAAGGAGCTGGGCCTTGCACAGAGTTAGGGGTTGAAACACAGTTCAATCTCTGACAAATTCTAAGACTGTTCAAAACCACTGGTAATACAAGAAAACCTTAGGTTCCTTAAGAACTACAAAAACAAGGGTGTTTTGAACATTCTTCATTCTTTTTGGAACAACTATAAAAACTGTTTTTCCCTGGTCTTTGTTTGGCATGAACCATCCAGACAGGAGTGAAATCTTCACTGAAATCTAATCCAGGGAATTTTCAATCCCAAATAGTGTTTATTTTCTGGGTAGATGCAAGAATCACAGAACATTAGGCATTGGAAGGGACCTTAAAAGAAGATGACACAGGATGATAGAGAGTCTTGTAGGAAACCACAGAGCAGATAATTCCACTGAGTTCTTCCCTTCACACAAGCGAGTGAGAGATACCTTGTGGCCAAAAAGGTGGATCAGAAGAGGGTTGGTTTGTAGATGCTGAGAAGGTCTTTTATCCCTCCACTCTGCCCTGGTAAGATCACTTCTGGAATACTGTCAAGAAGGACACAGAGCTGCTGGAGAGAGTTCAGTGCCGAGGCACAAAGATGATGAAGGGAGGGGAACATGTCCCTGATGAGGAAAGCCTGAGGGAGCTGGGTCTCTTTAGCTTACAGAAAATGAGACTGAGGGGTGACCCCAGGAATGTCAATAAATATGGAAAGGATGGATGTCAGGAGGATGGAGCCAGGCTCCATCTAGCCAGTAGCGTCTAATGATAGGACAAGGGACACTGGGTGTGAGCTGGAACAGAGAAGGTTCCACATTAACATGAGAAAGAACGTCTTCCCATTGAGGGTGACAGAGCCCTGGAAGGGGCTGCCAAGGGGCTTCTCTGGAGACATTTCAAATCTGCCTGGCCATGTTCCTGAATGACTGAATCTAGGGGATCCTGCTGTGGCAGAAGGGATTGGACTGGACGATCCTTCCTCCCAATCCCTAATATTCTGTGGTTCTGTGATCATTTTGAGTTGGTAATAAGAAGACAATCAGATCAACATGATTAAGTTATGACACTCAAAAAGAAATCTCAGTCATAAAAAGAGAAAGCAAGACGGGGCAGCATTTGAAGGACTGGGGACAGTGTGAGAGATAGAAAATTTTTGACATAATAGTGATTGGAGAAGGTTAAAACCACAGCTATTTCAGTAATGTCTTTGCTCTTCTGCAGAAGAATGTGATGGCCAGGAAAAAGCTCAGTTATCCTTATTATTTTTAAGAGAAGCCTATTCTCACCGTCTCACCATCTCATTCATTTCAATACACACTGTAATGTGCTGCACAGTGGGAAACACTGGAGCCCATGGATTTTCCATGATGGAGTAATGAGGAATATTAAAAAAAAAAACAAGCCCATTTGCACCTTTCTTCCACCTTCCAAAAAAAGGAAAAGACAAAAAAAAGAGAAGAAGAACTTACATCTGCCATTTAGATTGTGCGTGTCCATGAAAGAGAAAGCCTCGTCACAGTTGGTGCCTTGCTCAGTGTAGCTTTTATCCATTGAATTCACCATCACTGTCATCTCCTGCCGGGTGCTGCTCAATGTCTCTTTCCGCTTTTTAGCCAATTTTCTTAAGAAATGAATGTTGGCGGGGGGTGAAAAAAAGAAGACAAGACACAACATTCAGTGAAGACATGGTCTTCGTGTTGTTTCGATCAGTATTGTAAGCACATTCTTCACATATTTATGGTCACAATCATCATGGTTGAAAGGACCCCCAGGATCAGCAAGTCCAGCCCTCAGCCCAACAGCTCCCTAACACCTAGACCATGGCTTCAAGGGCTCTAACTACTTACTTTTTAAACACCTCCAAGGATGGGGACTCCACCACCTCCCTGGGCAGCCTGTGCCAGTGCCCAACCACTCTCTCAGCAAAGAACTTCTTCCTAAGATCCAATCTAAACCTCCCCTGATGTTACTTGAGGCCCTTTCACCTCATCCTATCATTAGGAATTTGGGAGAAGAGACCAGCACCAGCCTGGCTACAACCTCCTTGTAGGCAGCTGTAGAGAGCAAGAAGGTCTCCTCTCAACCACCTCTTTCTCTAGACTAAATAACCCCAGCTTCCTCAGCCAGTTCTCACAGGGTCTGTTCTCCAGCCCTGTCCCCAGCCTTGTTGCCCTTCTCTGGTCCTGCTCCAGCCCTTCAATGTCCTTGATGTTGTGGCACCCAAAACTGGACCCGTTACTCAAGGTGCGGTCTCATGAGTGCAGAATACAGGGGCTGCATTTCTAGATTCTTCAGTCAGTTCAACACTTACAGCTTTGAACAGCATCTGATCATCACAGGACAGCCATCAATGCCCTGACTTATGCTGGACAGCATCCTTGGGGACCACCGTTGAGTGAAAGAGGACTACTTCGACAGAAAGGCAATGGGAGCTACGTACGGTGGAGGAGGCTACATCTTCTCAAATACACAACTTGAATGATAGGATAGATCTGACAAACAACAAGCTATTTTCACTTCCCATGAGTCAAAACTGCCAGGAGATATTCCACCAAGACACCACATAATGCAACTAACAGCTTTACATCACGCCCTAGAGCAGGGGTCCTCAAACTTTTTAAACACGGGGCCAGATCCCTATCCTCGGACAGTGTTGGGGGCCAGAGCCGCTGGCCTCAGCCTGTGTCTGGCCCGCAGGCCGGGGTTTGAGGACCCCTGCCCTAGAGCACACTTTTTGCTCTCTTAACACCCTCTGCACAAACTGGCGACTTTTGAAGTTGATTTGCATTTCTAAAGATTGGTGTGGGTCACTCGATTTCAAGAGTTGGTTCTTTCTGAGCAGGAGTGGACTGTCAAGAGATAAGATCTTGATTCTGACAATGCAGTAGTGACTAGATGATCCTCAGAGATCCCTTCCACCCACTGTCATTCTATGACCACACAATTCATTAAGCCATAGCAGTGTTTTGGATGCATACAGCTCTTCTTTCCAAATGTTCCTGTTATTGTCTAAATAAACTATCTCAGAGTTATGCTTAGCTACAATCAACAAACAGCATAGTCCAAACTCTTGATTTTTCATCAAGATCTCTAAAGCATCTGTGATCCTTATGCTGGTGGATCCCATGTCCATTAGGTTGTTTCTCAGGCCTGTGATTCCATCTCAGACCAAGACTTTCTCTACAAGAGCCCTTGCCTACAGCATTCAGGTAAGTTTTACATAGGAGCGTCAAGACCAGCACTCACCCCAACACCTCCCTAACCTAGATGATCTTTCGAGGTCCCTTCCAATCCCTAGTGATTCTATGATTTTTAAACACCTTCAGAGATGGGGACTCCAGCACCCCCCTGGGCAGCCTGTGCCAGTGCCCAACCATTCTCTCAGCAAAGAACTTCCTCCTAAGACCCAATCTAAACCTCTCCTGATGCAACTTGAAGCCATTTCCATGAGCTGGACAGGGCATGAGGAAGCAGGGAGTGATGAACATTCTCCCAACAATTTGTTACTTCTAAATTCCCAGGCTGTGGAAATGATCTATATGGAAAAGGACTACTTTATGTGGAAAATATAGGACTGCAATTAACACAAGTCCTACATCCTTAACACATAATCAGAGAATCCCAGAATGGTTGAGACTGACAAAGCCCTCTGAGCTCATCCAGTCCAGCCCAGGACCTAACATCACCCCATCAGCCAGATCAGGGCACTAAGGGCCAAATTCACACTGTCCTTTACCTCCAGGGATGGAGACTCCACCACTGCCCTGGGCAGTCCAGTCCGGGCTCTGATCTCCTTTTCCATGAGGAACGGCTTCCTAACATCCAACTTAACCCTCCCCTGGCAGCCTCAGGCTCTGCCCTCTTGTCCTGGTGCTAGTAGCCTGGGAGAAGAGCCTGGTCCCCACCTGACTACAACCTCCCTTCAGGGAGCTGGAGAGAGGGACAAAATCCCCCCTGAGTCTCCCTGTCTCCAGGATAAACACCCCTAGCTCCTTCAGCCTCTCCTCATCTCTCCAGTCCCTTCCCCAGTCTCCTTGCTCCTCTGGACCCACTACAGCCCCTCAATCTCTTTCTTGAAGTGCGGAGCCCGCGCTGCCTCCAGTACTCAAGGGGAGGCCTCCCCAGTGCCCAGTACAGGGTGAGAATGACATCCCTAAGGAATTACATGAACATTTTCTGATTTCCTTCATTTTTTGGTTTTGTTCCCACCATCAAGCTACAGCAGATTGTTCTGATGACAGCAATGACTGGAAGGTACTTCTCAATCTGAAGCTAATTCTGGAAATAGGTCTTGTGGGAAAAGCTCAAATCTGAAACAACTGTTAGAGGAAGCGAGCAACGCTAGCCAGCCTCCAGGGCTGTGAACAAAAACACCCTCTGGACTCAGTTGAGGAAACTTGTGCTGAATAGAAGAGCTTTTACATCTGCAGATTTCAGATATTGCTGATGGTGGTGCAGCGCTGCACTCTTGGCAGCTCATTCCCTCCTTGGATCTCTCCATTCCTAGGAGGCTCAAGCTATACAAGATTCGAGAAACTTCTTAAACCAGGGAACTTTACTTCATCACTAGATTTCAAAAAAATTTGGGGAAGAAAAAACATCTTTGCTCATGGAAAAGATGCTTCACTCCTTCTCTTTGATGCTACATCTTTGCTCTGTCCCTGTGTTTAGAGACAGAATCATAGAACATTAGGGATCGGAAGAGATCTCAAAAGATCATCCAGCCCAATCCCCCTGCCACAGCAGGATCCACTAGATCAAGTCACACAGGAACATGACCAGGTGGAATTTAAACGTCTCCAGAGAAGGAGACTCCACTACCCACCTCGACAGCCCCTTCCAGGGCGCTGGCACCCTCACTGGGAAGAAGTTCCTTTTCAGACTGATGTGGAACTTCCTGTGTTCCAGCTCATACCTGTTGCCTCTTGTCCTATCATTGGGTGCCACTGAGCAGAGCCTGGCTCCATCCTCCTGACACCTGCCTTTTCCATATTTATTGACATTCATGGGGTCACCCCTCAGTCTTGTTTTTACCAAGCTCAAGAGACCCAGGTCCCTCAGCCTTTCCTCATCAGGGAGATGTTTCCCTCCTTTCATCATCTTCGTGGCTCTGCATTGGACTCTCTCCAGCAGTTCTTTGTCCTTCTGGAACCAAGAGACCCAGAACTGGACACAGTATTCCAGAAGTGGTCTCACCAGGGCAGAGTGGAGGGGAAGGAGAACCTCTCTCAATCTACTAACCACCCACCTTCTAATTCACCCCAGGATGCCATTGGCCCTTTTGGCCCCATGGGCCCATTCCTGGCTCATGGTTATCCTGCTGTCCATCAGGATCCCCAGATCCCTTTCTCCTACTCGGCTCTCCAACAGGTCAGTCCAAACCAAATTTTAAGGCAATTGTTCATTATATTAACAATCCTATCACAGATTCAGGTATTTACACACTGTATTTCTTGCAGATCTGCTTTTCTGACACTTTAAATTACTCACTTTTGGCATTGTTTAGGATACTTAAGACATACCAGGCAGGATTAATTAACTCAGTAATTAACTACTATCTCCACCATCTATTTCAGCTGTCTATGACAGATTAAAAAAGACTATTTTGGGGAAATGCTTTAACCCAAAGTCATTTAATGAGCATCACCAACACAGTAGCACATAGTCTGGAGATGAAATAAAAGCTCTGCTCAACATGCCTGGAAGAAACTCTGCAGATGTACCTGCTTAGTCTTCATCTGTCATAGTTTTAGGTTTTCCTTACTTAGGTTGTAATTATTTTTTCTTTAACAACAGAACAGCCCTTGTCAACAGCAGCAATTGTTTCCCTGTCTTTAGTAACAGCTCCTCCAAGGCAGACGCTCACCCACACAACAATGTGAGATGTCTGTGTATGTGAAGGAGGGAGTCTGGGTTTGCAATTTCTTCTAATTTGCATTAGAAAATTCAAAGAACTACCTCTTTCCTCCCTCAGATACCCTTTTAGGGCACACTGTAAGCCTCTAATGTTTTACTGTATTCATAACATCTTAGAATTGTTTAGGTTGGAAAGCCCTCCAAGATCATTGAGTCCAACCATGAACCCAACTGTCTCAATGTGCTGCTTAACCCTGTCCGTGAGCTCCACATTTCCACGACTGGGAAACATGGCCAGGGATGGTGATTCAGCATCCTCCCTGGGCAGCCTGTTCCAAGGCCTGAAGGTCTTTTCCAGGTTTCTCCTCATGGCCAGCTTAACCTTCCCTTGGGGCAGCTTGAGGCCATTTCTTATCTTGTCCCTTGTTTCTTCTGAAAAGAAACCAACCCCCAATCTCTCTCCACCCTCCTCTCAGGTAATTGTAGACAGCAGTCTCCCCACTAACTCCTTTTCTCCAGACTAACCAGCCCCAGCTTCCTCAGCTGCTCCTCATAAGGTTTGCTTTCCAAACCCTTCCCCAACCTTGTTGCCATTCTCTGGACCCACTTCAGCCCCTCAATGTCTTTCTTCTATTGAGAACTGACCCTGGTACTCGGGGTGTGACCTCACCAGTGCCCAGTACAGGGATACAATCACTTAATTCTTACTTACTTTTCATTGTTAACAGGTTTTAGGAACCTGAATCTCTAATCACATTTGACCACAAAGGTAAATTCCTTTATCTTTGTGTTAAGGCAACACAAAGTTGAGCGTTAGCAAACAAATACTATGAGAAATATTTAATACTTTTAATCTGCCTTATATTTTTTACCAAAACAGCAGCACTCTGCACAGACCATTTCTATCCACCCAAACAGGCTGAGGCAAAAATATAGGATGGAGGTGAAGCAGAAGTTTCCCAAGAGCTGTCAGTGTGCACTGGCAGCCCAGAAAGCCAGCAGTGTCCTGGGCTGCATCAAAAGAATCAGGGACAGTCAGTTGAGGGAGGGGATTCTCTCCCTCTACTCTGCACTGCTGAGACCCAGCCTGGAGTCCTGGGTCCGGTTCTGGAGTCCTCCATATCAGAATGACATAGAGCTCCTGGAAGGTGTCCAAAGGAGAGCAACTCAAATGATCAAAGGGCTGGAGCACCTCCTCTGTGACTGAGGACAGGCTGAGCAAGTTGGGGTTGTTCAGTCTGGAGAACAGGAGGATCCCGGGTGACCTTTGAGCAGCTTTCCAATCTCTGAAAGAAGTGGGCTACAAGAAAGCTGAGGGAGGGATTTTGACACAGGTGGTAGCAAGAGGACAAGGGGAAAGGATTCCAGACTTGAGGAGGGGAGATTGACGTTGGACATGAGGAACCAATTCTTTGCTGTGAGGGTGCTGAGATGCTGGAACAGGTTGCCCAAGGCAGTGGTGGCTGCCCCATCCCTGGCAGTGTTGAAGGCCAGGTTGTGTGGGGCCCTGAGTAACCTGCTGTAGTGAAGGTGTCCCTGCCTGTGGAGGGCTGTTGAAACTGGATGATCTTTAAAGTCCCTTCCAACCCCAGCCAGTCTATGATTCTGTGAAGCAACTGAAATCAAGTGAGGAAGTGGAATAGGAACATTATGGCACTAGTGAGAGCAAGGTTCTGCTCACAGCAAACCTCCGTCACTCAATTTCACATTTAACTGCTTTACATTGAGCTGCAGCGTGCTCCAGAGTGCAATTTCACAGCAACGTTACAGCGTGCTGTCAACATTCAGTCTGACAGGAAACAGAGTTAGGAGAAGCATTTTTTCAAGGCACTAACTATGTCTGGCAGCAGGAACTTGCAAACATGTCCTAAAATGTTTTATAAGTTGTCCCCACCTCAAGAAATGGCATCTTTAGAGAATGACCATGAGAGGAACAGTCAAGGGTATTAAAAATGAAGGAGGCAGGATGCTACCAAACTCCATTATTCTTTGCTTAGGGTCTCTTGGTACACAAACCTGGATTAGTTTATAAAAGTCTGCTTTGTCCTGAGAAGTCATGGATGTACAAACTGGGTTGGATTGATGGGACCTTCCAAGCTCATCCAGTCTCAGCCCCTGCAGGGAACAAGGTCATCCCCAATCAGGGCGGGTTACTCAGAGCCCCAAGTCCAACTTGACCTGGATTGGTGCCAGGGATGGGGCTTCTCCCACCTCTCAGTACTGAGCCACCTTCCAAAGTAAGAACCAAACTTGTGTAAATATTTTTATCACTACAGTTGTTTTATCAGACAATGAGTAGGTTGAGGGGAGACCTTATTGATCCTTACAACTACCTGAAAGGAGCATGTAGACAGGTGGGGGTTGGTCTCTTAAGTCACTAGTGACAGAACAAGAGGAAACAACCTCAAGTTGTGGCAGGGGAGGGTTAAATTGGACATCAGGGAAAATCTCTTTGGAATTGGAACAGACAGCCCAGGCAAGGGGTAGGATTGCTGTCCCTGGAGGGGTTTAACAAACAAGTAGATGTGGCCCTAGGGAACAGGGTTGAGTGGGCAGGGTGGGGTTGGGTAGACGTTTGGACTGGATCGTCTTGGAGATTTCTTCCAACCTTAACGATTCTATGATTCTACAATGTTCACATTGAACTGCATCATGAGAACATGATGATTTTCCATGAAAAAAAGCAAATTCTATTTTGATTTTCAAATATGATAAAAATATATCATTTTCTCATTTTAATTAGGATGAAATGTCCCATTTTCCATTGTGTTTGATTAGTATTAACATCCACTACATCAGCAGAACATAATCCTAACAGGAGTCTCCTTCTCTGGGGACTTTCAAGGCCCACCTGGATGCATTCCTCTGTGATCTGTATTAGATAGTTTTGTCCTGCTCTGGCAGGGGGGTTGGACTCAATGATCTCTTTGGGTCCCTTCCAACCCCTAACATCTTATGATCCTATGACCCTATGACATCCCAGGAAGGGGGTTGAATTGCCATCCCTGAATGCATTTCAGAGCTGAGGGAGCTGGGGCTGGTTAGTCCAGAGCAAAAGAATTTGAGGGGAGACCCTACTGCTGTATGAAACTACTTGAAAGGAGGGTGGAGAGAGGTGGGTGCTGGTCGCTTCTCACAAGGAACAAGTGACAGGACAAGAGGAAATGGTCTCAAGCTGCCCAAAGGAAGTTGAATTTGGCCTTGAGGAGAAACTTCCTCCTGGAAAGGGTCCTCAGGCTTTGGAACAGGCTGCCCAGGGAGGGAGGTTGAATTGCCATCCCTGGCTGTGTTTCCCAGTCGTGGAGATCTGGAGCTCAGACACAGAGTTTAGTGGTGGCCTTGGGACAGTTGGGTTCATGGCTGGACTTTGTCTTAAAGTTCTTTTCCAACCTGAATTACTCCATACCTGGTTTTCCACTACATTATTGCCACTTTATTGTAATTAAATAATTGAAGTTTCTGAAGAGCTCCTTTACTCAAACATGTGGTCAGGGGAAAATTCCACACCTGACTTTTTATTTTGCCTGAGAAGTCTTCCTTCTCTTCCCCCACAAAAAGTAGTTCAATTTCTTCACCAACTCTATTAAGAAGAGCAAATGAAAGCTGATACAAGAGTGGGGCCTCTTTCTTCCATTACCTTATGCCATTTCACTTATCTAGAGCAAACAAGAACCCTTTTGTATGCAAATGAGCGTGCCTAATTTTGTTTGAAGAGATAAAACTTAAAAGAAACAATTTAGATGAATGAAAAATGGGTGTTGCGTGCGACTTGGAATGATTTCCTTCATGGTATTGTGCAGGTGGCCATGAAAGACTTTGCTGATGGTACCAGAATACCCTATTGATACCATCTTGCTTAACAGAGATAGTTTTGCCTTTGACTTTGTGAGTCTTCCCCATTGTCTCAACAGCATTCTTTCTTCTCCTTTCCCATCACTATGTTATATCCTATGATAAGAATAAAGAACTGAAGAGATGACAACAAGGCCTCCTCCAGAGGAGGGAGTGTGTGATGTGGCAGTACCAGACAACAGGAACATGAAAAGCTTTTCACAGACACCCCTTTATGACACAGTTTGAAATTCTCTTCCTAAAACTAATAATCATTTCAGAAAAGGCTGGCTAATGATGAAAGAAAACACCTTTTTATCCCAGAGCTGTCAGGTTTGAGGCTTAGGCTCAAACTCTTGAGGGTGGTGCATGCTGCAGGTGCCTAGAATCCTTCTGCGTTTGCAAATCACAGAACGTTAGGGATTGGATGCGACCTTGAAAAATCATCGTCCAATATCACTACCACAGCAGAATCATAGAATCATAGAATCATCAGGGATTGGAAGGGACCTCCACAGATCATCTAGTCCAATCCCCCTGCCAGAACAGGATCACCTAGATCAAGTTGCACAGCAACAT
>VXBP01007147.1:9777-66924 GCA_013400115.1 Rhinopomastus cyanomelas | reverse complement strand
GGGGGGGGGGGGGGGGGGAGTGACAGCTAGAGAGCACTACTGGGGAGAGGGAGCTTGGAGTTTTTCTAGTTAAACTACAAACTGATCTGTGGGCAAGAAGGCCAAGAGTGTGTTGGGATGGATCAAGAGGAGGGTGCCTAGCAGATAAAGGAAGGTTCTCTACCCTTTTATTCTGCTTTAGTGAGGCTGCCCCGGAATCCTGAGTCAAGTTCTGGTCTTCTCAACTGAAGAGGGATAGAGAATTAATGGAAAGAATTCAACACAGAGCTCCAAGGATGACTGGAGGTCTGGAACAATTGCCTTATGGAGAGAGATTGAAAACATTGGGACTTGAGTTTCACCTCAGTCTGACAAAATCTTCTTTCCAGTCAGGGTTATGAACTATTGGAAAGGGTTGCCCAGGGAGGCGGTGGAGTCTCCTTCTCTGGAGATGTTTCAGCCCTGGCTGGCTGAGGTTTTGTGGAGCTGATTGAGACTTTTTAGGAGGCTCTGCTCTTCAGTGATTTTTATGCTGATTAAGCAGGAGGGTTGGATCCAACAGCCTTTGAAAACCCCTTCCAACCCTAAAAAACTGTATAAAGTCTGTGTGAACCATAAGGATGGCTGCTGTTCTTCCAGCACACAGCCCAGTACCTCAAATATATTGGAACATTACAGTTTAGAGTAGTGATATAGAACAATGAGTTTTACAGAGCTACCTGTCTGAGATGTTGCAAGGAGATGGCAAAGAAGTCAGAAACAGAACTAGAAGCTTTTTCCATTAAAAATAGTAAACCACTCTTTTGCACTGCTCTAATGATGCTCAACACCCATGAGGTTTCTAAGATGTAACGTGCTAAAAGGAGCTTGTGATTTACAGAGAAAGGTTTTACACTGCCACAGCTGCAAGGAGAACTGCTCTTTCTTTAATAAAGAAAAACCCCCAAATCCCATGATTTAACATGGAAAAGAGGTACCTCTGTAGGAACATCATAGAACATTAGGGATTGGAAAAGACCTTGAAAGATCATCCAGTTCAATCCCTATGACACAGCAGGATCCCCTAGATCCAGCCGCACAGGAACATGTCCAGGCGAGTTTTAAATGTCTCCAGAGACAGAGTCCACAACCTCCATAGACAGCCCATAGGGAAACTTATGAAAATGATTCTACATTCATGAAGAATCCAAAGGTTAACTATTGTTTATACGAGTTTAATGACTCCTTGAGCTAGCACGGAGTTCTCAAAGTTCAGCATGATTCTGGAGATGGTACTGGAGAGGGAGCTGTTAGCAAGATCTTAATCTGCAAGACATCTCAATCAGTCAATCACACATGAGAGAATGAGGATATTTCTTTCCCCCAGAGGAGGTGTCTAAGTATTTTTCTCCACTTAAAAATACAAAAATGCAACAAGTGGAACACTGCTAAACCAGTATTTACAGTGCTACAGGTTCTTTTCATGTTTGAGCACAAGCGTCGGGATATTTCACATGGGTGCATAGCAAGAGGAGAAAAGGAGAAAAGAATCATATAATCGTTAGGGATTGGAAGAGACCCCCAAAGATCATCCAGTCCAATCCCCCTGCCACAGCAGGATCAGCCAGACCAAATCATACAGTTAGTCAGGGTTAGAAGGGACCACAGTATCATCCAGTTCTATCTCACCTACCATGGGCAGAGACACCCCACCCTAGATCAGACCTGCCAGAGCCTCATCCAGCCCGGCCTTAGACACCTCCAAGGACGGGGCCTCCACCACCTCCCTGGGCAACCCATTCCAGGCTCTCACCACTCTCATGGCGAAGAACTTCCTCCTCACATCCACTCTAAATCTACCCATCTCCAGCTTTGCTCCATTCCCCCTAGTCCTGTCGCTACCTGACATCCTAAATAGTCCCTCCCCAGCCTTTTTGTAGGCCCCCTTCAGATACTGGAAGGCCACAATAAGGTCACCTGGGAGCCTCCTCTTCTCCAGACTCAACAGCCACAACTCTCTCAGTCTGTCCTCATAGGAGAGGTGCTCCAGCCCTCTGATCATCCTCGTGGCCCTCCTCTGTATTCACTCTAGCATCTCCACATCCCTCTTGAGATTGGACACAAGGAACAAATTCTTTGCTGTGAGGGTGCTGAGATTGTGCAACAGGTTGCCCAAGGCAGCTGTGGCTGCCCCAGCCCTGGCAGTGTTGAAGGCCAGGTTGTGTGGGGTCCTGCTTAACCTGCTTTAGTGAAGGTGTCCCTGCCTGTGCAGGGGAGTTGGAACCGGATGGTCTTTAAAGTCCCTTCCAACCTCGGCCATTCTGTGAGTCTAAGATTATCATCCAAATTAAGGTAATTAGTCCAGAATATGTTTGTCAGGGTTATTTAATAACACTAAAGCTCCTGAAAATCATACAGCAGTTTAGGTTGGAAGGAACCGTAAAGCTTATCTATAGTCCCAACCACTCCCACTGGTTCAGGTTGCCCAGAGCCCGAACCAACCTGCCCCGAAAATATGAATTCTATATTTATTTCAACACTGGTCAACATGCAAACTGGCAAATGAACACACAGACACACACATCATTAGAGGTTTGAAGGAAACTCCAGGGTCATAGAGTCCAACCCCCCCCTGCTCAAGCAGGACCATAGAACCTAGGGCAGATCACACAGGAACCCATTCAAAGGAGGCTGGAATGTCTCCAGAGAAGGAGACTCCGCAACCTCCCTCGACAGCCCAGTCCAGTCCTTTGTCACCCTCAACGGGAAGAAGTTCATCCTCATGCTAAATTGGAACTTCCTGTGCTCCAACTGATACCCATTGCCCCTTGTCCTATCACAAGGCACAAGCGAAAAGAGATTGTCTCTTTCTTTTTGAATCCCAGCCCTCATGGATTTATAGTCAGTGAGTAAGTCCCCTCATAACCTTCTCCTCTCTAAGCTGAGGAGTCCCAAGTCTCTGAATCTCTCCTCATAAGGTTGGTGCTCTAGTGCCCTGGTCATCCTCATAGCCCTCTCCAGGACACTCTCAAACAGATCTCTGTCACTCTTGAACCAGGAAAGGACAGGACACCATACTGTCCTGAACACCAGAACTGGCCACAATACTGCAGTTGCTTAGGTGCACCAGCCTCACCAGTGTTGACCTGCAACTAAACCGATGCTAAGAAACAGGCAGAGCAGCCAAGTTGACTGTATTCAAAGAACTATTTTGCATGCATCACCACCACACCCGAAATATTTTGATCTGCTTCTTGGAAACAATGCATTTTATTACTTGCCAGCACCACACAAGTTGAGTCATTAATAAATGGGAGGTAAAGATAAAACTAAAAAAAGAAGAAAGAAACTGCACAGTTGTGCCACCACCACATAGAAAGACAGTCTGTTTCTACAACGGGGATTGTGGAGTCTCCTTTTCTGGAGATGTCTAAAACTCTCCTGGCCATGTTCCTGTGCAACTTGATCCAAAGAATTCTGCTGTGGCAGGGGGACTGGGCTGCGTGATCTTTTGAAGTCCCTTCCAATCTGTGATTCTGTGTTACTAGTTTCAGAGCAAAGGAGGAGTGTAATGGTTAATCCATTGTTTATTCAAAACCACCACCAGAAGTTAATAGACAGTTATAAACTAATTGAGTGCGTCTGTAGTGCCATCTCCTCATTCATCTCGCTTATTCAATTTAGCTCTGTTAGTGTTCCATATGGTACAGTGCCCCTGCTGCTAGGAACAGCCATTCATCGCAAGAAAAGCCCTGGAACAACAGGGAGCTAATAGTTTAACTGCTCCTCTAAATTTGTTTGACAAAACTGACATTTAACGTGCCACGTCACGTTGTCAGCAATCTACAATTTACCCTTCGGCAGGCAGCTGATGCTCATTTTATTTACCTCTCGTAGTTAAAAGCGTAATTAATATTCTGCTCTGGAGTGAACATTAGAGATTTGACAAACAGCGCAATTTCAATTCCCCCAGTAGAGCAAACAGTAAGAAAATCAAACATCTCTCTCTCTCGTGCACCCCATCACAGACAGGACACGTGGAGCTGTAATTTCACCTTTTTTTAAAGGTTCTTTTAATACTGCAAACTCATTTCTGCTGTCAGTTTAATGAAGTGGAAAACACAAATCTTGTTGCTCTTCTCTTTGTGCGCAGGCTGGGAGTGGCTATGAGCGCTGAGAGCTTCGATCAAAACTGTCCAGGCAAACTCACAGAATTAGGGATTGGAAAGGACCCCAAAAGAACATCCAGTCCACTCTCCCTGCCAACAGCAAGACCACCTAGATCCAGTCACACAGGAACATGGCCAGGCAAGTTTTAAACAGCTCCAGAACCACCCTCAGCAGCCCCTCCCAGGGCTCTGTCACCCTCACTGGGAAAAAGTTCCTTCTCATGTTGGTGTGGAACCTCCTCTGTTCCTGCTCACACCCACTGCCCCTTGTCCTATCATTAGGTGACACCGAGAAGAGCCTGGCTCCATTCTCCTGACATCCACCCTTCATATAGTTATATCTCTAAATTATCAAGACTTTAAAAAAATTATAAAGTCTGAAAGACTGACAAAGAGCTTGGATGAAAAAACAGTTCAGGAACAAAACCACAGAAACACCACAGTGGTTTTAAATTTGGGGTTCAGGAGGTGTTGGGATGAGATCTGGACTTGATGATTCCAGAGGTCCCTTCCAGACATAGTAAGCCCAGCACAGAGACACAAAGATGATGAAGGGAGTGGAGTATCTCCCTGATGAGGAAAGGCTGAGGGAGCTGGGTCTTTTGAGCTTGGAAAAAACAAGACTGAGGGTGACCCCATGAATGTTGATAAATATGGAAAGGGTGAGTGTCAGGAGAATGGAGACAGGCTCTTCTCAGTGCCATCTAATAACAGGACAAGGGCCAGTGGGTGTGAGCTGGAACAGAGAAGGTTCCCCATCAATCTGAGAACTAACTTCTTCCCAGCAAGGGTACCAGAGCCCTGGAAGGGGCTGCCCAGGGGGGTTGTTGAGCCTCTTTCTCTGCAGACATTTAAAACCCGCCTGTGCAACTGGATCTAGGGGATCGGACTGGATGCTCTTTTGAGGTCCCTTCCAATCCCTAATGTTCTGTGGTTCTATGGTTTGCTGTAGCACTGCTGTAAAACCCCAAAACCCAGGGTTCAGGAACTTTGAGGCAGCACTGTCTGGAGCATAAACCCCGGCTTAACTCTCCAGAGATCACACAAGGTGTATCTGACCTCCTCCAGCCTGCTTTACACTCTGTTGAGGTTATGCTGTCATACAAATAATTGAATCACAGCTTAAAGCAGCGATTCCTGACCTGGCTTCGAGGCCAGATGACACAAGCCTCCTCCTCCTTTGACCTTCACGGATTTATAGAATCGTTTAGGGTTGGAAAAGACCTTTAAGATCAAGTCCAATCACTAACCAGGTCCCCCGAAACCCCTATCCCTCACCCCACAACTCCAGGGTTTTGCAACCCCTGCAGAGATGGGGACTCCTGCACTATCTTAAGCAGCCTGGGCTGGGCCTGGGGAACCCTTGTGGGGAAGAAATTAATCCTCAGGAACAACCTAAACTCCCCCGGGGGCAACCTGAGGCTGTTTCCTCATCCTATCTCCTTGGGATAGAGGAAGATTCTTAGGAGAAGTGCTTCATCTGTTCCATACCCACTGATTTAACACACATAGTAAATGCTAAGCCAGCACAGCCCTTTCTCCTCACAGTAGTTACACCCAGTGCAGAAGCCCCATATGAGGCTGTTTGTTGGCGTCCACACTCCAGCCCATTTACAGTGCCAGATCCTGTGACAACAGAAAACAGTATCAAACCCACCAAAGCAGGGGTAGCTTGCAGAGAAACGAATGACTGCGATTTTCACTCAGGCTAATTTCATCTGGAATTCTGGCTCCATAAATTCCATGTGATGGATTAAAATTATTAACACATAGAAGCACCTTGAGGCAACCAACACTGGCTCATTAAACATGGGAGCCTGGAATGTATCCACAGATGTGTTTTGCAGACATCCATCAGGAATTTTTAATGCATTCTGGTTTTTTTGGAGGAAGTTTTCTTCTCAGAAACACTGACAGTGCCAACAGAAAAAGCAGCGTCATCTCAACAAAGAGGCTGCTGTTAGTCTCTTCTCAATCCATCCAAAGTAGTAACCCACTGAGTCCTTCACAAGACTTCATTAGTCACTACCAACTTCAATCTGCTTCAGTTACTTTTGCATTCAGCTCCCAAAAGATAAAACAACCCCCTCTCCCCACTGATGGCAAGTTGAACTAAAGATAAACTAAGACATCAAGCCATCATGTCCTGACTCACACCAACACCGCAAGCAAGAAAAGGAAAGGCTGAGCATAGCTTACCCTGTCATGGCATACGTGAAGAGGAGAGAAGGCTCCCAGGTGACCTTCAAGCAGCTTTCCAATTTCTGAAGGAAGGGGGCTACAAGAAATCTAGGAGAGGGCTTTTGACAGGACAACGGGAAAGGTTCCAGACTTGAGAGATTCAGGTTGGAGATGAGGAACCAATTCTTTGCTGTGAGGGTGCTGAGATGCTGGATGAGGTTGCCCAAGGCAGTTGTGGCTGCCCCAGCCCTGCAGTGCTGAAGGCCAGGTTGTGTGGGGCCCTGAGTAACCTGCTGTAGTGAAGGTGTCCCTGCCTGTGCAGGGAGGTTGTGACTGGATGATCTTTAAGATCCCTCCCCACACTGGCTATTATGTCCTGGTTTTCTTATTACTCAAAAGAATCAAAAGAAAAATCCAAAGATAAGGAATTTATTAACAGAAAATGTCAAGAAAGCATTTTAAAAGGTAGAAAAACTACAGCCAGAGCCTTTTGCTACCTGCCTTGCCCACACCGCTCTTCCTGGCACAGGAGAAACCTGCTGCACTCCTAATGCCACAAAAGCTAAATCACACTCGATCAGGAGAGAAAGAGGAAAACAGAGATAGAAGACTGTCTATCACTCATTCCAAACAACCTACATACTGTGAGAGAGAGATCGTGCTGCATAGCTGGCTGCAGAAACATCCTAAAAGATGGTGACTCCAGAATCACAGAAGGATTGAGGCTGGAAAAACCCTCTGAGCTCATCCGGACCAGCCCAGGACCTGACATCATCACATCAGCCACAACCAGGGCACTAAGGGCTGCAGCCAGGCTGTCCTTCAACTCCTCTAGGGATGGGGACTCCACCACTGCCCTGGACCGTCCAGTCTAGGCTCTGATCACCTTTCCCAAAGGAAGGGCTTCCTAACATCCAACCTCCCCTAGCAGCTTCAGGCCCTGCCCTCTTGTCATGGTGCCAGTTGCGTGGGAGAAGAGTCAGACCCCCACCTAACTACAATCTCCCTTCAGGGAGCTGGAGAGAGGGAGAAGGTCCCCCCTGAGTCTTCTCCTGGCTAAACACCCCCAGCTCCTTCAGCCTATCCTCATCACACTTTCCCTCCAGTCCCTTCCCCAGCCTCATTGCTCCTCTGGACCCACAACAGCCCCCTCAATCTCTTTTTTGAAGTGTGGAGCCCAGAGCAACACAGTTTTGAGTTTCAAAAACTACATTGGTGACTCGGATTATGGGAAGGCATATCCAGCTGTTGTATGTCCATGGAGAAAGCATCAGTCTTACAAGCACAAGGGCCCTGGTCTGAATTGCCCCTGCTCAAAGGTCACGCTATCACACAGCACTAAATGAGAGAGACTGACATTTCTAGAGATGGATCTTCAGAGCAGGAACTCATGTCAGACACGCATGCAGGACCACTGTCAGCTCATCATTTCTCTCCTAGGTGTCAGAGGCTATTTTCTGGTTTGTAATGGATTCCTACATACAAAGAAATAAGTGTAATAATTGCATATTTTCAAAGAGTATTGTTGATGTGACCCTCCAGGGAGCTACAAGAAGGCTGCAGAGGAACTTTTGATGATGACCTGGAGTGATAGGACAAGGGGCAATGGTTTCTCGTTAGAAAAGGGCAGATTGAAATGAGATGTTAAGAAGAAGTTATTTAGTAGGAGGGGGGTTGAGGACTGGAACAGGTTGCCCAGGGATGTAGTTGAGGCCCCATCCCTGGAGATTTTCAAGGGGAGGCTGGACAAGGTTCTGGGAACCCTGATCTAGTTGAGGCTGTCCCTGCTTACTGCAGAGGGGTCGGACTGGATGACCTTTGGAGGTCCCTTCCATCACTATGATTCTATGATGTATTATCTGAGATTCCATGAACAAATGATGGGACTGCCCTTGCCAAGAGCAAGTGTTTGAAAAGGTTACAGCGACTGCCTGGGAGGCTTTTTGTTTTGTTTCACAGTGAGATTCAGGTTATGAAAATGTATAAATTGGGAGATAAGCAGCTAGAGCCACACAAATGTCACAAGCCCAGCTGTTCATACAGGGAACCTCATCAATCATCGTGCAAGAATTGCCATATTGGACTAGACCTGATTCCAACTGGTCTGTACCCTGTCTCTCTAAAGTTCTGAGAAGTTATAAGAGAGATACCATAAAATTCAGATGTAAAAAAAAGAGATTGCTCTAAATGTTGAGATATCAACATTTAAATGTCTTCCAAAATTATTTTAGCAGTTTTCACACCTGAATTTTGACTATTTATTGTGCAAATCTACTGGGACACCCAAGTCACCTCTGAAAGACACAATAATCATTCCCCAAGCAGCAGCTCACTGTGACAACCAGTTTCACAGCCTAAATGATAAGAAAGTTTTCCTTTCCATCTTAAATGCAATTAATTTTAACTCCTGTTCTCCAGTATTGACTGACAGTGAATTAAAATCCCTCATACAAACTACAATTTAATTTACTTTTATTATTTCCCCTCAGTTTGAGGACAAAGAGCTACTGGAGAGAGACCAGTGCAGAGCCACAGACATGATGAAGGGAGAGGAGCATCTTCCTGATGAGGAAAGGCTGGGGGAGCTCAGTCTCTTGCACTTGGAAAACACAAGACTGAGGGGTGTTGATAAATATATAAAGGGTGGGTGTCAGAAGAATGGAGACAGGCTCTTCTCAGTGCCATCTAATGACAGGACAAGGGCCAGTGGGTGTGAGCTGGAATAGAGGAGGTTCCACTTCAATACGAGAAGGAACTTCTTCACAGTGAGGGTGACAGAGCCCTGGAACAGGCTGCCCAGGGGGTCGTGGAGTTTCCTTCTCTGGAGACATTTAAAACCCACCTGGCCACGTTCCTGTGTGACTGTATCTAGGTGGTCCGGCTGTGGCAGGGGAATTTGGACTGGATGATCTTTCGTGGTCCCTTCCAATCCCTAACGTTCTGTGATTTCCACTTTTTTTCCCCTTAAATGGCCAAAACCCCAACTGTTCACTCTTAACTCTGAAATTTGTACACCTTAATATAATTTCAGATGAAGACTGATGAAAATAAGAGCAGTTTAGCTCCTTACAGACCAAATTCTTCCTATTCCTTAATGTAGTCTGAATTCTTCCACTTTGCTATGAGGCTGAGTGGAGCAAAGCCTCTAAAGAAGCTGGCTGGGAGCCTTGTGTGTTCCTTCACTGCTCTACGAGAAAGAGCAAATTAAGCGAGAACTGTGCATGACAGGAGAATATATTCCTGTCCAAACTCCACATACCAATGCTGTTAACTTTCCTCCTTCCAGGTAAATGGAAAGCTAGTAGCCCTCACGTGTAATTAGCGTGTTCTGTTGGCTCAGCTGAGAGAGAAGGTAGCTTGTTCCCTTGGGAGGTCTAGAATGACATAAAATCTATTCCATCCTCAGGGCACCAAGTTTTCAATAGATGGGTAGATGGAAATTTAGCCCTTCATTTGAAAAGCTAATAACACTCAGGGAATGCTCAGAGTTTCCTTACTCATGTCAACAGTCACGTTGCTAAGAATCAGAGGCTTGTAAAGGTCTGGTTTGTATCAGTGGTGGACATGGACATGCCAAGATCAGAGGGTGATCAGACAAAATCTGCCCCCAAGGGTCAGTCTGGCAGATTTAAAGGCATCAACGGCCTCATCACCAGGTTCTTAGGGAGTTTTGGGGCAAGGTTTGCTCTGTTGCATCTACGGCTATTTTCCCTGGGCTTTCTGAACGGCTCTTCCTATCCATAAACTTCCTCCCTCTGATTATGCTACAAATGCACCCTCAGTAAATTTGCAAATGACATGAAATTAAGTGAGTGTGTTGATCTGCTGGTTAATAGGGAGGCACTGCAGAGAGATTTGGACAGGCTGGAGTGGTGGGCTGAGGCCAAGGGGATGAGGTTTGACAGAGCCAAGTGCTGTATCATGCACTTTGGTCACAATAACTCCTCAGCAGCTACAGGCTGGGGGAAGAAGGGCTGGAGAGCTGCCTGGAGGAAAAGGACTTGAGGGTCTTAAGTGACAGCCAACTGAACAGGAGCCAGCAGGGTGGCCAGGTAGACAAGAAGGCCAATGGCATCCTGGCCTGGATAAGTAACAGGATGAGCAGGGAGGTGATAATAACCCTGGACTCTGCACTCACAAGATTGCATCTTGAGTACTGGATCTAGTTTTGGGCATCACAGTATCAGAAGGACATTGAGGGGCTGTAGCAGAGCCAGAGAAGGGCAACAAGGCTGAGGAGAGGGCTGGAGAACTGGCCTTGTGGAGAGTGGCTGAGGGAACTGGGGTTATTTTATCTAGAGTAGAGGATGCTGACAGGAAAACTTCTTGCTCCCTACAACTACCTCAAAGGAGGTTGTAGCCAGGCTGGTGCTGGTCTCTTCTCCCAAATTCCTAATGATAGGACAAAGTGAAATGGCCTCAATTTGCATCAGGGGAGGTTTAGATTGGATCTTGTGAAGATGTTCTTTGCTAAGAGAGTGGTTGGACACTGGCACAGGCTGCTCAGGGAGATGGTGGAGTCCCCATCCCTGGAGGTGTTTAAAAAGTGAGTAGCTAGAGCACTTGAGGCCATGGTGTAGGGCTGGACTTGATGATCCTGGAGGTTCTTTCCAGCCCTGATGCTTCTAAGATTTTAAGCAAGAGAAACCAACGGAGATTGTTTTACTCAAATTAGAGACATTCACGTAGCTTCAGGAGTGAAGGAGAAAAATCTTACATGCTTCCCAATTGGATTCCCCCCCCCCGCCCTATTTTTAAGAGATAAATTAAATTCTCAACAAGTGCTGTGGCAATGGAACAGCAGTAATTAAATGCTTGGCATTGTCATGCACTTCTATGTGCCATGCTCTAATCAAGACAACTTTAACTTCTGTGAGAAGGGTTTGCAGAGGAGACAAAAAGCAACTTGTGAGAAAACATCCAGTTCTGGAGTAGCCAGCACAAGAAGGACGTAGACAGAGTGGAGCACGTCCAGAGCAGAACCACTAAAATGATCAGGAGAATGGAACATCTCTTGTGTGAGGACAGGTTGAGACAGTTGGGACTGTTCAACCTGGAGAAAAGAAGGCTCCAGGGGGACCTTCCAGTACCTGACAGGGGCAAACATGAAGGCAGGGGAAGGTCTTTTCAAGAGGGTTTGTATTGATAGGACAAGGACCAATGGGTTTGATGTGGGAAAGGAGAGATTTAGGCTGGATATTAGAAAAAAAGTTCTTCAATGTGAGGGTGGTTAAGGGCTGGAATAGGGTGCACCTCAAATCCTTTGAGAAATGAGAAACTTGAGACACAGATCATCAGGGGTTGGAAGGGTCCTCCAGAGGTCTTTGTGTCCAACCTGCCTGCTTGAGCAGGACCATAGAACCTAGGGCACAGGAACCCATCCAGACAGGTCCAGGAAGTCTCCAGAGAAGGAGGATCCACACCCTCCCTGGGCAGCCTATTCCAGTGCTCTGTCACTCTTACTGGGAAGAAGTTCTTCCTCATGTTGAGGTGGAACCTTCTGTGCTCCAACTGACACCCACTGCCTCTTGTCCTATCACAGGGTGCAAGTGAAAAGAGATTGTCTCTTTCTTCTTGACATTCAGCCCTCTTGGATTTATAGACAGTGATTAAGACCCCTTGCAGTCTTGTCCTCTCCAGACTGAAAAGCCTCAGGTCTCTCAATCTCTCTTAAGGTCAGTGCTGCAGTCCCCTGATCATCCTCATGGCCCTCCTTTGACTGTATCAATCAGGTCTCTGTCCCTCTTGAACTGAGGGGAGGCCAGAACCGGACACAATACCCCAGCTGTGGCCTCAATAGGGTAGGGCAGAAAGGGAGAAAAACCTCCCTTGATCTGCTGGACACACACTTCTTGATCTATCCCAGGCATCCATCAGCCTTTTTGTCCACAAAAGCACAAATCTGTTCCATGGAGAACTTGTTGCCCACTATAACTCCAAGATCCCTCTCCATGGAGGTGCTCTCCAGCAGATCACCTCCCAACCTCTACTGGTGCTTCTCATTCCTCCTTCCCAGGTGAAGGACTCTGCACTGATTCTTGTTGAACTTCATCAGGTTCCTCTTTGCCCATCCCTCTAGTCTGTCCAAGTCTTCCTGAATGGTTGCACAGCCATCAAGTGAATCGACCAGATACACCACTCAGTGTCATCAGCAAACTGGCTGAGGAGACACTGTCCCATCATGAAGGTGATTGAGAAAGATATTGAACAAAACTGGACCTTGAAATGATCCCTGGGGGACACTACTGGTTACAGATCTCTAGCTAGACTCTGCACCATTGATCACTGCTCTCTGGGCTCAGTTCCTGATAAGAAACTTGACTTTTTAATAGCTATACAAAACCTGAACTTGTGGTACTAAACTACTCATTCAAGCAACTTAATTCTTTCAGAATTTTTACGAATTGAATAAAAAACCCCCTCTCCACACATTGTCTTGTCCCTTTTGGAATAGGATGATTCACAAATCTCAGTGCCAACCACACGGAAAGCTCTGAGGGGAGCATTTACAATCCAGCAGGACTAATTTCGACATTTATCACGGCGACAGATAAGTCACTAGAGCTTATTTATTGTTCAGAGATTTTGGGAGCCCCATTATTCAATTGGTCGTAACTCAAAACCCACATCAGAATCAGAGCCATGGTATTGTTTTAACTATTTCAGAGCAGAACAACTGAGTTGGTCCTGATGTAAACAGAATGTTCCTCGATTTGTTGAGAACCCTTTATCCCATGCAGGATGTGGATTGAAGCTCTGTTGATCAACTTGGGTGTAGATTTGCTGCACAGTGTCACACAGAGACTTCTTCTAGTGCAAAGATTGTTTTCTTGTAGTTGTTTGGGGTTGTGCAGTTTACTGAGGTGTCTGGCAGCTGCCTGAAAGCTGGAAAACTTACTAATGAGGTCTCGCCAGTAAAGTTGTAGAATCAGATTAGTTTGGGTTGGAAAGGGACCTTCCAACTTCATCCAGTCCAATCCCCTGCAGTGAGCAGGTTGCTCAAAGCCCCAAAATCTAACCTGACCTCGAATGAGGCTTCTCCCATCTCTCTAGGCAACCTGGGCCACCATCAGCAGCAACAATTTCTTCCTGCTCTCCAGGCTGAATCTCCCTCTTTCAGTTTAGCCAACACCCCTTGTCCTGCCACATCAGCTTCTGCTCTAAAGTCCATCCCCATCTTTCTGATCAGCCCCTTCAAGTCCTGAGAGGCTGTACTAAGGTCTTGAGAATCAAGTCCTAGGTGGGTAATGCTGTGCTTAGGTTGTGTGCGTACTGGGTGAATATTTGTGTCTGTGATGGATGACTCATTAGGTAGATAAAATTAATTGAACTGTTGTGTTGAAAATTTAAATTCTGCCTGTTTCAGATAGATCTAAAATGCATTTATTTGACAAACGACTGAGACCGACTGGGTACACAAGATTCTTCCCCCATTTCAGTCCTTAATGGATGCTGTATCCCTGCTCTGTCATAGGACAAGGGGGATGGGTCCATGATAATAGGAGGGAGATTTATGTGAGATCTGAGACAGAAATCTCTCCCTGTGAGGGTGCTGAGGCACTGGAACTTGATGCCCAGGGAGGTTGTGGCTGCTCCATATATGGAATTGTTCAAAGTCAGGTTGGATGGGGCTCTGGGCATCCTGATCCGGTGAAAGGTGTCACTGCCCATGGCAGGAGGTTGGCGCTGGGTGAGCTCTGACTTCCTTTCCCATCTAAACTACTCTATGGTTCAAAGAAGCATCTGAGAAAATTCCTTGTATTTTGCTCTTTGGGCTCAAGTAGCAACCTAAAGTAAATTGGATAAACTGTAATCGCTTAACTGCTCAATATTTGGATCATTAACAGCAGAGAAACCACCCTCTATAAGCAGCAGCAAAGTTTCAAGTAGAACAGTTCCAAACAACCTCAGAAATTGGATATTTTCCAAAGTTTCCTTGTCATCCTGTTTTGCCCGCTGTGGTTACCTCTGTTACTGGACCTGAGCACTAGAGATCACAAAGAACTGAAGGAACTAAAGAATCAGGAATAAAAGGAATAAGAGCAACTTTGGAAGGAACAGTGTTGAAAAGAATAAATCAGCAACCATGGACAAAGGGGTTGAAGACGATGTGTGGATACAACACTTCCAATCCAACCGCTGCTCTGAACCAGGCACAACTGCAGTTCAAGACAAGCTTGAAGTGAACTTAAAACTTCAGAAGACTGACCTTTCTCAGCAAACACCTCTGGTCCGAGGTACTTCACTGATGCAGCAGATAGATGGGAGGCTGAGAGCCTCCCCCCTTCATCTCTGAATCTTCCTTTCCCTCTTTTCTCCCTTTCAGCCCCCAATCCCAGAAAACTGACATCAAGGTCCACTCATCCCTCCTCCCATCAACTTGTGTAGTCTGTGAGCAACCACTGTGCTTTCAAAACTCTTCTTCTTTCTTATTTCTTTATCATATTTTATTGATACAGAAATAAAGAAGAGCCCCAGACTGCTGCATTTCACTAAACAACTTTGGGGATTTGAGGAAGCAAACAACCCTGTTTCACTTCAAAATGTCAAGATCCAATTCACCCCTACTTCTCTGCTATTCAGCAGACACAAAGAAGGGATAAAATAGATCCCAAAGCAGAGTGAAGCAACTCACCAACCAAAAAAAAGGTCATATTCCAGTCAATGGCCATTGAGAAACATCTGGGAAAGGACAGGAAGAGCTAGGGACTAATGACAAAGATTTTACACAACACCCCACCTCAAGATGGGGGAAATGTGGGATAATTAAGCCTGTAATCTGTGCATCTTGAATAAATATTCACTGACACGTCAAACAGCCAAGACGGGTTGACTGTTTTGTCCGTTCAGCGTCCACAGCACATGGTGATGGCGTTTGACTGTGCCGTTTAAACAGCAACAGCAGTTTAAAGAACTAGAAAGACTGACTGAAGATTTTTGAAAAGGTTTTTTCTTCCCCCGACCCCCTCCGCCCCGAGTCTGCCCTTTTCTTCCATCCGAGAGGAGTTGCCTGTAGTCTAAAGAGATGATTACGAAACAATCTGAGGAGGAAGCATTCAACTTCACTACCAGCCACTACAATTCCTCTGCATCTTTCTTTCTCCCCCACCTCTCCTCAGTTTTCATGATATTATGTGAAAATAAAAACAAATCCATAGACATGGGGCAACAAAGAATAAATGTCAGAATAAACAGAATCATCATCATTGTGAAAGCTGGGCTTGGAAACACGATTCTGAAGAGCCTACAAGAAGCTAAACATGGACAGGCTGCACTAAAAGGTATGTCCTACATAATGGAATATATTCAATTAACTGCTTATTTATCACATCAGCAATGCCAGCAGAACCCTCTGCTGCTTGAACACAGAGGCACTCGGGTTGCACAATGTGTTTGCAGCAGATACATGGCAGTGCTCAGGGATCCTGTCCTCGCATTGTGCTGTAATGACTCGAGGCAGTTCAGAGGAGTCGGCTAAGCTCTGCGAAACACACGCAGAGATGAACGATTATTTTCTGCTGTCACAAGATGTGCCTTTTCCTTGGCTTTGGATTAGCCCCAGCTTGTCTGTACACCCAGGAGGAACAGAGGAGACTAGCAGGAAGAAGGCTGCATCATGTCAGCTAAATTAGCAAAGATGGAATCAGTACTTCAGTGAACCAGTTTTATGCCTTGGCTCCTCATCCTTCTGAAATCTTGTCTGAGTCAAGTCCTGGGGCTGCATGAACATTGATCATAGCCCCAAGTACCTAACAGTATGCCAAGACACCTCTTGGGCTCCTAGCTAGCCGTTGGGCCACACCTTGAGTAATGAGGTCAGTTGTGAGCACCTCAATACCAGAAGGACACTGAGGGTTGGGGAATGGTTTGGAGAGCAAACCTTGTAAGGAGCAGCTGAGGGAGCTGGGGCTTGTTAGTCTGGAGAAAAGGAGGCAGAGAGGAGACCTTATTGCTGTCTGCAGCTGCCTGACAGGAGGGTGCAGAGAGGTGGGGGTTGGTCTCTTCTCCCAAGGAACAGAACAAGAGGAAATGACCTCAAGTTGCCTCAGGTGAAGGTTAGGTTGGATGTGAGTAAAAACTTGTCCACAGAAATATACTTGGTAAAGCAAAATGATTGGCATTTGGTTCTACTCTGAGTGTTATGTCTGTGGCTGGAAAGGACCTCCAGGATCACCAAGTCCAGCTCTCATCCCAGCATCTAACTCCTAGATCATGGCCTCAAGTGCTTTCTCTACTCATTTTTTAAACACCTCCAAAACACATAATTTAGGCCTTTTAGGACTAAGATGGATTATTTTTTTCCCTAGGAATTAAGGAGAATGTTCTTACTCTTCAAGAGCAGACTGGGAGCATATCGGAAACAAACCAGAGTCCTGTTTCCATTGCTTTTGCACAAAGAGAATCGCTGCTCAGGCTGCTTGTCAAGCCTTTATCTTGCACAGAATCACAGAACATTAGGGATTGGAAGGGACTTGGAAAGATCATCTAGTCAAGTTATCTCACTTAGAATAGCTGGATCAATACTTTCCAGTAACACTTTTCTGCCTTAGGAACAGAAAACAGACATAAAAATGACTTAACTGGGTAGTTAAGTCCAGTTAATGGCTGATTCAAATCTCAGAAGTATCCCAAAGCACTTGGAGCATTATAGCGAATGCAGCCTCTACGGTTTCATTTGGTCTTTAACAGCAACATCCTAATGAGGGTCTCCTATTTCTAAACTACATTCATTTTTTACACTCAGATCTACTCATAGAATCACAGAATCACTCTGGTTGGAAAAAAACTCTGGGATCAAGTCCAACCATCTAACATACCTTAGAAGTTCACCAAGTTCACTATCTTCAAGTATTTACAGGGGAATTAATGATGCCGAGTTCTATTTTGGGAAACACTCAAAATCCAAGCACCTACATAAATTGAAATTTCTCCTATGTAGCCTTTTAAATCCTATAAAATCAACAGCATGTATTTTAAATAGTTAATAGCTACAGATGATTTACCATTTCCATTTCTTTCACCCCTTCATCCTAAGAACAGCTATTTTCTTCTGGATTCTGCCATTTAATCTTCAACAAAACAAAGTGCTGGATTACAGGGATGGGGTTTAGCGCTGGCCTTGGTGATCTTAAAGGTCCTTTCCAACTGAACTTGAAATTGTTCCCAGTTCTGGGCCCCTCAGTTCCAGAAGGACACAGAGCTGCTTGAGAGGGTCCAGCACAGAGACGATGAAGGGAGTGGAGCATCTCCCTGATGAGGAAAGGCTGAGGGAGCTGGGTCTCTTGAGCTTGGGAAAAAAAAGGAGGCTGAGTGGTGACCCCATCAATGCTGGAAATATGGAAAGGGCTCTGCTCAGTGTCACCCAATGACAGGACAAGGGGTAATGGGTGTGAGCTGAAACAGAGGAGGTTGCGCTTCAACATGAGAAGGAACTTCTTCCCAGTGAGGGTGACAGAGCCCTAGAACAGGCTGCCCAGGGGGGTTGTGGAGTTTCCTTCTCTGGTAATGTTTAAAACCTGCCTGGCCATGTTCCTGTGCAACCGGGTCTAGGAGATACTGCTGTGTCAGGGGGCTTGGACTGGATGATCTTTCAAGGTCCCTTCCAATCTCTAATATTCTGTGATTATTAAATCTGGGGGGGGGTTCAGATATGAGAGGTGGGTTCTCATACAATGAAAGGGATGGTTAAAAACCCCCACCTTTAGTAGATCTAAAAAGTAGGATTTTATGGATTTTGTTTACTTTAATTATTAAGTTTTCAAGGTCAGTGCACATTCATCTTGGTCAGATTGACAGTAACTAAGGGCAAAAACCTGTAGCACAGCCTGGAGGACAGATCCTACAAACACCTTGCAAGATACCTGCTTACACAAGACACAGCCACACAAAGGTCACTTGCAAATGAAAGGCATGAAAACCCTGATGCTCCTCAGAACTGCATTAACAGAATCACCAGCCAGCATGCGGCCCCATTAATCTAATGAACTCAGCATTAACATATTAGTAGCTCACAATGTAAATTAGACATTTATGAGCAGCGTAACATCCAGTACAGAGTAAAATATGCCCTAGAGGACTCTAGAGTGTCATTTTCTTCTACTAATAAAAACAAACTTTCCAGAGGAGCAACAGAATCACTGAAGCTGCAAGAGCCCTCCAGGCAGTCCAGTCCAGGCTCTGATCACCCTTTGCATGAGGAAGAGCTTCCTAATATCCAACCCAACCCTCCCCTGGCAGTTGCAGGCCCTGCTCTCTCATCCTGGCACTAGTTGCCGGGGAGAAGAGTCCAACCCCCACCTGGCTACAACACCCCTTCAGGGAGTTGAAGAGAAGAAGGTCCCCCTCCATGAGTCTCCTCTCTAGGCTAAACACCCCAATAGCACTTTCAACAGGAAGTACTATGGCCACATTATTTGAGGCTGGACTAGATGATCTTTAAAGGTCCTCACGGGGCCGGTTCCCCAGCCTCGTAGCCCTTCTCTGGATCTGCTCAAGCACCTCATGAAATGAAATGAAAAAGGAAGAGGCTTGGAGGGCTGGTTGAGTACAGAGCAGCAGTATTCCTGGGCACATTTTCTGGCTGTGAATTTGGCCTGAAATTACAGGTTGGTTTAATGCTGTGGAATAGAAAACTGGCAGCTGCTGCCACTGCAATAAAGGGCAGTAAAAATTCATGCTGTGTCTTGTGAGATCCCTCTTGTTGGGCAAGACAAGAAATGAACTTTCCTACACTAAATGCAGTATGCAACTTTGGCTTGCCTCTCTCTAATCTCATGTTTTCAGCTACTTAAGATGTAGCTCAGGATTCAAAAAATAAAATATGCTTAATGCACCCCTCCCACCAACAGGAGAACATATGGAATAATTAATGACAGCTCTGTAATTTCTTCCTTTGCCCCTTCCCCCTCCTCTATTTGTGAATCAACCCATAATTTCAATCTCTTCCGACTTCTGTACAAACATTTATTTTTAGCTTTCAAGATGAAAAGCTGATGGGCTGGGTAAAGACACATTGAAAAGAAATAAGGCACGGGGAAAAAATTCATAGCTATTAGATACAGGCATCAAAATGCCAGCTGTATATAAACTCCACGATGCATAGAGAAAAAAAGAAGCAGCTGACATGTTTAAATCTCTATATTTCACTAGGGAATTAGCTACTCTAGGAAGTTTCAAATCAATAATAAAAGATATAGAATCATAGAATGGCAGGGCTTGGAAGGGAGCTTAAAGATCATCCAGTTCCAACCCCCCTGCACAGGCAGGGACACCTTCACTACAGCAGGTTACTCAGGGCCCCACACAACCTGGCCTTCAACACTGCCAGGGATGGGGCAGCCACAACTGCCTTGGGCATCTCAGCAACCTTACAGCAAAGAATTATTTCCTCATGTCCAACCTCAATCTTTTCAAGTCTGGAACCCTTTCCCCTTATCCTCTCACTACCACTCCTGTCGAAAGCCCTCCCCCAGCTTTCTTGTAGCCCCTTTGATTCAGAGATTGCTCTGCCTGTCCTCAGAGGGGAGATGCTTCAGCCCTTTGGTCGTTTGGATTGCTCTCCTCTGGGCACCTTCCAGGAGCTCGCTGTCCTTCTTGTGTTGGAGACTGCAGAACTGGACCCAGGACTCCAGGTGTGGTCTCAGCAGTGCAGACTAGAGGGGGAGAACCTCCTCCCTCGACTGACTGTCAGTTCCTCTTTTGTCGTAGCCCAGGACACAACAGTACACGTATATACTGGCCGTTCTCCTTCAGTGCTTAAGTTCATATCACCATCATGGAGAAATAAACCCAGCGTGTTGCACAGGTTAAAACAGCAACACAGGTGTTGTAGAGAATTCACGTTTCATATATCATGGGTGGGGACTGTTTAGATAATAAATCCTAGTAAACACAGTCCGTTTTATAACTTTGTAATGGCAGATCTGAAGAGACAGTTTTGAAGCAGCTGACAATCACGGAATCATAGTATTAGGGGTTGGAAGAGACCTTTAAAGATATCTAGTCCAGCCTCAAATAATGTGGCCATAGTACTTCCTGTTGAAAGTGTTATTGGGGTGTTTAGCCTGGAGAGGAGACTCAAGGGGGGGACTCAATCTCCCCTCTTCAAGTCTGGAACCTTTTCGCCCTGTCCTTTCACTACTACTCTTGTCAAAAACCTCCCTCAGCTTTCTTGTAGCCCCCTTCCTTCAGAGATTGGAAAGCTGCTGCAAGGTCACTTGGGACCCTACTCTTCTCCAGGCTGAACAACCCCACCTTGCTCAGCCTCTCCTCATAGGGGAGGTGCTCCAGTCTTCTGATCATTTCAGTTGCTCTCCTCTGGACACCTTCCAGGAGCTCTATGTCCTTCTGATGTTGGGGACTCCAGAGGATGACACTGTTTGGTAGCGGTGTTGAAGATGAAGAGTGAATCACAATAGTGCTTTGTGTTATGGACTAAACTATTGAGCTGCAACTTCAGTTTGGGCCATCCTCAAGCTTTCTGTGGACGTCTGCCATCTGTTGCTCCAAAGCTTTTAAGATTACATGCTAAAAGAGGAGCTTGGAACATCACAGCAAGCCCCAAGAAGTGACAGGTCTCAAGTTCCTCTATCCATCTCCATGTCAGCAACACTAGAAGGGTCACTGTGTGGCACTGTGTTGCGACAAGGTGTTGAGGTGCTGAGACAAAGAGAAGGCTCCCAGTTACCTTCCCTCCATATTGCACTTCACTATGTATCACTGAGAATTACAGTCCATGGGTCACCAGCTCATTATTTCTCTCATCAATCCTTGTGGATGTTGTGGTGGGAGCTTGTGGCCAAACTGAGTAAGCCAGCAGTGCTCCTTAGCCCCAGCAGACAAGTTCCTGCCCTTCTCTTCACTTTAACAGGTTGAACTCAATGATCCTTGGGGTCCCTTCCAACCTGGCCTGCCATGATACCGTGAATCTTAATCTAGCACTACATGTGATAGGATGAGGGCAAATGGTTTCACATTAGTGATGGGCAGATAGAAAATAGCTGTTAGGGAGAAGTTCTTGAGCAGGAGGAGGGTTGAACACTGGAACAGGTTGCCCAGGGAGGGAGTTGAGGCCCCTTCCATGGGAGATATTCAAGGGGAGGCTGGACATGGCTCTGGGCAACATGATCTCGTTAAGGATGTCCCTGGTCATTGCAGGGGAGCTGGATAGATGACCTTTGTAGGTCTCTTCCTACCTGGACCATTCTGTGATTCTAAAAATTAACCCCCTTAATTTTTAAATCTGGAGAACAGGGATTATCACCAAAGTGTTGTCAACTAGATGTTAGTAAGACTTCACCCCAAAACAACTAATTTTCTTCAGTGCTTGGTATAAAGCCACAGCTCCAACAAATTGAGAAGACTTTTCCTGAGGAGATTGTTGTTTACTAGTTCTTGGGACCTTCAGACTGCAGCTTGCAAAGGAACAGAAGCATGAAATACCTGAGATCAGTACTCTGGCACTTCAGCACCTTCACTTCAGATACAGTCTGAAGTGATATAAAAATAGGCTGGCACTACTTTCTGACATGACTAAGGATATTCAGTTTTGATCTACATACAAGTGAATCAATAATAGATTAAGGGTTGCTATCAAAGCATGATCACATGCTCCAAGAGGAAGGAACTATAAAGTGCAGCTGTCAAATCACCCTCATCAGCTAGAAGAAGGTTGAGCTAACCATATCTGAACTTTTAGGACATCTCCTGTTCTGCTCAACTTCTCTAACATCTCATTCCTTAGCAATGACTTGCTCATTGCACATGACACACACCAGTCTTCTCCTAGCTGACTTAGGAAGGTCAAAGGAAGAAAACTTTCTTACTATGCAGATGAAAATATCATTGTAGGATATAAGCATTTGGGTTGGAAAAGACCTTCAAGCTCATCAAGTCCAACCATGAATTAAACTGTCCCAATGCACTGCTAAACCCAGCCCCTGGGCTTCGGATGTCCACAACTGTCAAACCTGGCCAGGAAGAGTGATTCAATCCCCTCCTTGTGCAGCCCCTTTCAAGGCCTGAATAGCCCTTCCAGGAAGAAGTTTCTCCTCATGGCCAGGCTTATATTTAGGATAAAACCCAACACTACAAATTTAGCCTAGATTTTTACTACACTTTTGTGGAACACAATGGGAAGAACTCAGATAAGAACATCCACAAAAGACAAATAAACCCAACATCTGGGCAAGATCAACCCTAAGTACCAGTATAGGTTAGGGACTGAGCTGTTTTAGAGCAATGTAGGAAAAAGGGACCTGGAGGTGCTGGTGTGCATCAGGATGGCCAGGAGCCGGCAATGTGCCCCTGTGGCCAAGAAGGCCAATGGTATTCTGGGATGGATCAGAAGAGAGGTGGTTAGCAGATTGAGAGAGGTTCTTCTGCCTGTCTACTCTGTACTAAGAGATCACATCTGGAGTATTGTGTCCAGTTCTGGACCCCTCCATTCAATAAGGACACTGAGCTGCTGGAGACAGTCCAGCATAGAGCAACGAGGATGATGAAGGAAGTAGAACACCTGAGTTATGAGGAGAGGCTGAGGGAGCTGTGTCTCTTTAGCTTGGAGAAGAGGAGACTGAGGGTGACCTCATTAATGTTTATAAATATGTGAAGGATAGGTGTTAGGAGGATGGAGCCAGGCTCTGCTCAATGTCATCTAGTGATAGGACATGGGGCAAAGCTGGAACATAGAAGGTTCTATATGAATGTGAGAAGGAACTTCTTCCCAGTGAGGGTGATGGAGCACTGGTACAGGCTGCCCAGTGGGGTCATGCAGTCTCCTGCACTGGAGGTATTTAAAACCCACCTGGATATGTTCCTGTTTAACTTGGTCTAGGTGATCCTGCTGTGGCAAGGAGATTGGACTAGATGATCTTTCAAGTTCTCTTCCAATCCCTAATGTTCTGTGATTACAAAAGGAGACTCATGACTAATACTTGAGCCTGTTGTCAATAGTTTTAACCTACCAGGCAAGAAAATACTGGCTGGAAACACCTTCAAGAGATTAAGTAACACAGGACATTGCAATGCTGTGCTGAATCTGTTTAAAATATGATCACAGAATCACAGAACATTAGGGATAGGAAGGGACATCAAAAGATCATCCAGTACAATTCCTCTGCCACAGCAGGATCCCCTGGATCCAGTCACACAGGAACATGGCCAGGTGGGTTTTAAACCTCTCCAGAGAAGGAGACTTCACAACCCCCCTGGGCAGTCTCTTCCAGGGCTCTGTCACCCTCATTGGGAAGAAGTTGCTTCTCATATTGGAGTGGAACCTGCTCTGTTCCAGCTCACTCCCATTGCTCCCTGTCTTATCATTGGGTGCCCCTGAGCAGAGCCTGTCTCCATCCTCCTGACACCCATCCTTTCCATATTTACCAACATTCATTGGGTCACGTCTCAGTATGCTTCTTTCCAAGCTCAAGAGACCCAGCTCCCTCAGCCTTTCCTCATGATATGAAAAGAGTGACTGAGAGAAGAGTAAATGATCAAGATAGCATTTCAAAAATGAAAGACATGTTTAGCCAAGGGCAGCAGATCCTGGAGTGGTGGTAGTGGACAGTAACCTTTTGTTTATCATTGGGGTTAATATCCCCTTTCTGAGGAACACCAGCTCACTCTTATATGCTTGACTTGGTGGTGATTATGTTTAATTGCAGCAAAAACCCCTTTATAAATGACATCTAGCTGAATGCAGCTCATTTCATCATATGACATTTTTCCATCTTCGTTTCACCCTATGGCTATCTAAAGCCTTCTAACTAGACAGCACATGATGAGACAAAGTGGCATGATATGCTCTGTTATTTTATTTCTTCATTTTTGAGAAACCACAATAAACTAAGTTATTATTGGAACATGTTTCCCAGGAAGCTGACAGAGTCACCATCCCTGGAGGTGTTTAAAAACTGAGTAGCCAGAGCACTTGAGGCCATGATCTAGGGGTTAGAGAGATTCTGAGGAGAGGGCTGGACTTGATGATCCTCGAGGTAATTTCCAACCATAATGATGCTATGATTTTATTTTATTATTAATTTTTACTTTGTTTTTATACCTTCATCAAATGAACCTCCTACTGCAGCATCTGGACTTGAAAGAATGATTTATGTCTTTCTATCAGAAAGAGAGAAATCCACACATGCTTCCTCACTCAGGCAGTGAAGCTCAGATGCTGGTAACTCCTGCTGTGGGAAACAGGCAGCCCTGCAGCCAGCAACGTGTCAGAGAAACCACTTTACACCTCCCCTGGTGCTTTTGCAAGGGCTACTCATAAGGGAACATGTGTTCCTGCAAGTGTATGTGGCTAATCCTGCCTTAGCTGATGTCTCCATCACTGATATTCAGGTACTAATACTCCAACAACATTTATTTCCAGGCAGAGATGGCTTTTGATTTTGAAACAGAAAGACTGAATTTTCTTAAATCCCAGTGATAAAAGCACCATCAAGAGCTCTGCCTCTCTGATTATCCAGCTGCCCTGACATATCACTGCTTAGCAGCAGGTAACAGCAATCAAAACTTAATTAACATGGAGAACATGGCACCCAAAGGTTTTAGAACTTTCAGATGAAAGTTGGTGGCAGAAACCAGACTTCTTGATTCCTGTAATCTTTCCACAACCTATTTGAAAGGGTTTTTTAAAAGCTATTTCTATTCACATAGAATCATTTTGGTTGGAAAACACCATCAAGATCAAGTCCAACCATTACCCCAACTGTCCCAATCCACTGCTAAACCCTGTCCCTGAGTTCCAGATCTTCACAACTGGGAAGCATTCATTAATGTCTGGTAGCAAAGGTAGCTTAGTTTTTGGGAAGTAAAATGAAATCTGCTCACATCCATCAAAGTTTTTCATTTTTTTTTTGATAAAATGATCAACAAGGTCTGCAGTGATCACAGAATTGTTTTGGCTGGAAAAGATCTTTAAGCTCATAGAGTTCAACCATTAACGCAACTGTCCCAACCCACCACTAAACCCTGAGCTTCAGATCTCCGTGGCTATGAGACACAGCCAGGGATGGCGATTCAACTCCCTCCCTGGGGAGCCTGTTCCAAGGCCTGAGGACCCTTTACAGGAAGAAGTTTCTCCTCATGGTCAACCTCATCTTCCCCTGGGCTAGCATGAGGCCATTTCCTCTTGTCCTGTCCCCTCCTTGTGAGAAGAGACCAACCCCCACCTCTCTCCACTCTACTGTCAGGCAGCTGCAGACAGCAAAAAGGTCTCCCCTCTGCCTTCTTTTCTCCAGACTAACCAGTCCCAGCTCCCTCCCTTCTATCTACTACCATGGCTCCATCACTTCCCGCATCATTTCTCCATCACATGGCTACAACCTCAACAATATTTTGAAGCTGGTTTAAGCAGAGTTTTATTGCTACTGGTAAGATCTGAGAGAAGGTAGTAACAGTCACGGTGACTTTATGGCCTTGCCAGAAGTGCATTGTCTGTTGTTTTTAACAGCAAAATCTAGAACAGGGCCACATAAAAGTCTCAAAAGCCAGCAGTAGGACAAAGGAAGAAACGCCCCTCATGAAATCACATATCCATTCGACCCTCGTGCACCTTGCAGCATTAATATTTGTATGAAACACAGCAAACCAACTAATTCACTACACAACACAAGACAGTGATTTATTAGCCTTTTACTGCACTGTGAGAAAACCTGGTATCTCTCTAATATTCATCTCATAGAGGTTTTGCACCATCCAGGCTATTCCCTCCCTTTGACCTCATACAGAACACACTCCCTTATTCATCAGGCAGAGGAAAGATAGATCTCTGTTCTTTAACCTTTAATTAGTGTTTTGCTCTGTTCCACTTGCTGAGGGCAGGATTAGCAACAAATGCTTCTAGGGGCAGCCCTACACTTGGTGGTGACCTCTGCACGTACTAAGAGCGTATTTCACCTAGAATCAGTGAGCTGAAAAATATGTAGCAGAGTGGGCTGGGCAGCATCTAATTGAACCTGCTTTGCATATTAAGGTGAGCAACTAAAGGTGAAAACATTAGTCTCTGTCTGCAAAGCTACTTCCAAGGCTGCTGCAGGCAGAATGAGTCCATGCCTTACCACACCAGGTATGGCCAGTGAAAAAGTTAAATCACAGAATCACTGAGGCTGGCAAAGCCCTCAGAGCTCATCCAGACCAGCCCAGGACCTAACATCACCACAGAGGCCAGACCAGGGTACTAAGGGTCACAGCCAGGCTGTCCTTAAACACCTCCAGGGATGGGGACTCCACTACTGCTCTGGGCAGCCCATTCTGATCACCCTTTCTATCAGGAAGGGCTTGCTAAGATCCAATCTAGCCCTCCCTCTCATCCTGGTGCTGGTTGCCTGGGAAAAGAGTCCAACCCCTAGCTGATTACAATCTCCCTTCAGGGAGCTGGAGAGAGGGAGAAGGTCCCCCCAACAGAGTCTTCTCCAGGGTAAACAATCCCAGCTCGCTCAGCCTCTCCTCAGAAGAGGAGGCTCAGGGTTGATCTTATCGCTGTTTATAACTATCTGAAGGGTGGTTGTAGTCAAGCAAGGGTCGGTCTTTTCTCCCTGGCCACTGGAGACAAGACAAGGGGTCATAGTCTTAAGCTCCATCAGGGAAGGTTTAGACTTGACATTAGGAAAAAATTTTCACTGAAAGAGTGATCTGGTTTTGTAATGGGCTGCCCACAGAGGTGGTTGAGTCGCTGTCCCTGGAGGTGTTCAGAGTTAGGCTGGATGAGGTGCTGAGTGGCATGATCTAGATGTTAGGATTACTGGGGTTTTTTTGGATTTAGGTTGGACTGGATGATCTTTAAGGTCTGTTCCAACCTTATTACTGTGATGCTGTGACTTCCCCTCCAGTCCCTTCAGGTAGTTACAGACATTTCTTGACACTGGCTCTGAAGTCTCCAGCAAAATGTATTGAAAGCAGTCTTTTTATTGTGTTACAGCAGGGATGAGGCATCCAACCCCAGGACTGGATTCTGCAAGGTGCTGAAGCTGGGTCCCCTCAGAAAGGAAACAGGTGATGTGGTTAAAAGTAACATGGAAAAGGCTGAGGTTCTCAATGACTTCTTTACCTCACTCTTCACCGCAAAAGACAGTCACACTCCTGGAGTCATCGAAAATAATGGCAGAGAACGCAAGCAAGAACTGCCCATCATAAGTGAAGATCTGGTTCGTGATCACCTGAAGGACCTGGAAGTGTTCAAGTCCATGGGACTAGATGGGATACACCCAAGGGTACTGAGAGAACTGGCAAATGAGGTTGTAGTCTTGGTGGTCTGGTGAAGTCCCCACTGACTGGAAAAAGGGAAACATCATTCCTGTTTTCAAAAAGTGTAGGAGGGAGGAGCCAGGGAACTACAGGCCAGTCAGTCTCACCTCTGTGTCTGGTAAGATCATGGAGCAGATCCTACTGGAGGCATTGCTGAGACAGAAGAATAGTGAAGATGTGATTGGGCACAATCAGCATGGCTTCACCAAGGGCAAATCATGCCTGACGAATCTGGTGGCCTTCTACAAACAGGTCACAACATTAATGGATGAGGGGCGAGCAACTGATGTCATTTACCTGGACCTCAGCAAAGCCTTTGACCCTGTCCTGCACCACATTCTGGTCTCCAAGCTGCTGGAACGTGGCTTTGATGGGTAAAGAACTGGCTTGATGGCCGCACCCAGAGAGCAGTTGTTGATGGATCCATGTCCAAGTGGAGGCCAGTGACAAGCAGAGTCCCTCACGGATCAGTCCTGAGACCAGTTTTGTTCAACGTCTTTGTCAGTGACAAGGACAAAGGCATTGAGTGCACCCTCAGCAAGTTTGCTGATGACACTAAGCTGTGTGGTGCAGCGGACATGCTGGAGGGCAGGGATGCCATCCAGAGGGACCTGGACAGGCTGGAGAGGTGGGCACAAGCCAACCTCAAGGAGTTCAGCAAGACCAAGTGTAAGGTGCTGCATCTGGGTCGAGGCAATCCTAGGCACAAGTACAGGCTGGGCAGTGACTGCCTGCAGAGTAGCCCTGGGGAAGGGGACTTGGGGGTGTTTGTGGATGAGAGGCTCAACATGAGCCAGCAGTGTGCACTTGCGGCCCGGAAGGCAAACCAGATCCTGGGCTGCATCAAGAGAAGTGTGGCCAGCAGGTCAATGGAGGTGATTCTCCCCCTCTACTCCACTCTGGTGAGACCCCACCTGGAGGACTGCATCTAGTTCTGGAGCCCTTATTACAGGAGGGATGTGGAGATGCTGGAGCGAGTGCAGAGGAGGGCCACGAGGATGATCAGAGAGCTGGAGCTCCTCTCCTATGAGGACAGACTGAGAGAGTTGGGGCTGTTGAGTCTGGAGAAGAGGAGGCTCCCAGGTGACCTTATTGTGGCCTTCCAGTATCTGAAGGGGGCCTACAAAAGGGCTGGGGAGGGACTATTTAGGATGTCAGGTAGCGACAGGACTAGGGGGAATGGAGCAAAGGTGGAGATGGGTAGATTTAGAGTGGATGTGAGGAGGAAGTTGTTCAGTGTGTGAGTGACGAGAGCCCAGGATGAGAGAGTGATGGGTTGTCCAGGAAGGTGGTAGGGTCCCCATCCCTGGAGGTGTTTAAGACCAGGCTGAATGAGGCTCTGGCCAGCCTGATCTAGGGTGGGGTTGGAACTGGATGATCAGGTGGTCCTTTCCAACCCTGAATGATTCTGTTTCTATAACAGAAACTGTTATAGATCAGTGAAGTGATCGTGCTGTGTCAGAGGGATTGGACTAGATGATCTTTTGGGGTCCCTTCCAATCCCTAATGATTCTATGAAAACAGAGGGCATTCAAGCACCAAAACAAATCCACATGGCACAACAGCTGATTAGTTCTTGGTTTAGGTATTTGAGGCAATCAAATTTAAGTGGTTGTGCTGAGTTTTACTCATTTGACGGTGGCTTTATGGTTCCAAGATTTTAAAGCAGCAAAGCTTTCTAGACAAATTACCAGATGTAAATATGGCATTTCCTTTAAGGATATGATTTTAGGAGCACGTTGACTTCATTAAATATATTTTTCCCCCAGCACATAGCGTATAATCTGACAAATCTCATCTAGTACAGAGCTATCGTGCCTCAAACAACTACAGCAATATGTTCTACTCAATCTTTACAGGTTTCTTTCTACGAGTAGGTCAGCACTTTGTAAATCTGAATAAATCACAGAGTCACTAACTCAAACGACAAACTTACTTTAAACAAAACTCTCTGCTTCAAGATGTCACAATTTTCTCTAGCTGATGTGGTGATGTTAGGTCACAGGCTGGATTTGATGATCTCAGATGTCTTTTTCAGCTCAATAATTTTGTGATTGAGAAGTCTAGAAGAAGTCAACTATTAGCAATTTCATTGAGTAGTGAACTAATAACATCATGAGTAGCCAACTAATAGCAATGTCATTGAGTAGTCAACTAATAACCACAGTAGAAATTAATTTACCTCAGGTCTGCCCTAACAACCATCACCAGCTATAAATCCTCTTGCCCTACTTGCATTTACTGAATTTGCCTTAATTATTCTGCTGCCTAATTACAAAGCTCAGGCTAGAGGGGAACTCAAGGCGCAACGATGTGGAAAGCCAAGGACAATTTATTCCACTTCATGGATTTACAGCTTTCTACTCAGGCAAAGTGTTTTGAACAGGTTCTGTTTGGGAGGTCATTACCATGTAAGTGGTGTCACACTGCAGAACGCCTGATGCAGTGACCAACCATGCTAATGAGAAGTGATCTTGAGTCTCCTAATTCAGACAAGGGTCCACAGACTGTCTTCCCCCCCCCCCCACACACACACGGAGGGCTGTCACAGAAATAAATGCCCGGCCCTTGTTGCAATTAATTTAATTCTTGTTCTTTTAGAGCATTGCTTGTAGATTTAATTAAAGCTTCCATGTCGCACATGCTTTCAGGAAGTGTTTGGCTACATTTAGTGGCTTTCTCTGCTACGTTACAGGGAGCAGTGAAGGTTATGATACCAAGAACAACAGGTAATCATAAAATGAAAAGCAGCTCTTGGCACTTTGGTTTTCACAGAACTATTGAAGCTAGATAAGCCGCTGAGCTCATCCAGCCCAGGACCTAACATCACAGCCACCAGACCAGGGCACTAAGTGCCATAGACAGACTGTCCTTCAACACCTCCAGGGGTAGGGACTCCACCATTGCCCTGAGCAGTCCATTCCAGGTTGTGATCTCCCTTTCCCAAAGGAAGGGCTTCCTAACATTCAACTTAACCCTCCCCGGTAGCTTCAGGCACTGCCCTCTCATCCTGATACTGGTTGCCTGGGAGAAGAGCCTGAGCCCCTCCTGACTACAACATCCTTTCAGGGAGTTGGACAGAGGGAGAAGGTTCCCCCTCTGAGTGTCCTTTTCTCCAGCCTGAACACCCCAAGCTCTCTCAGTCTCTCCTCATCCGCCTTGCCCTCCAGTCCCTTCTCCAGCCTCATTGCTCCTGTGGGCCAGCTCCAGGACCTCAATCTCTTTATCGAAGTGAGGGGCCCAGACCTGCCCTCAGTACTCAGGGTGAAGTCTCACCACTGCCCAATACAGGGGCACTATTTTGACACCAGTAGATATCGAGCGCTGTGGGTATTGAAGCACCCTTCTCACTGTTATATTGCAGCTTCCATGGTGACATCATTTTCAATCCCTTACATTCTCCCTTTCTTTCAGTGTAAACCACTGCATGCAGAGTTTCAACCTGAAGGTGAATACTCTCACAGCCGTGACAAACACCAATTTTTAGGTGAGGCCATAAATAAATACAATCAGCTCATTGTTTTCCCATAAAGACAGAAAATCCTCACTGCAAGTAAAACTCTTGCATACAGGTGACTCAGTCTTTCCGCAAATAAAATTCCCATATAGAGAGGTACTTAGACTTGCTCTGCAGGACCATTGAATGCTGATAAGAAAAGACTATCCAAACAGTAACCTGGTAGTAAATAATAAGAAGAATTATAAGAAGTCACAGAGTAAGAGAAGGATACTCTGAAATTCTGAGATTTGCCTCTCCTTCCCTTCCACAGGTTCTAAGGAGGGAAAGACAAGGATGTGGAGCAACAAAGAGGGACTAGGCAGCCTGCTTAAAGTCTCAAGAGACAAAGCAGTGCTTAGAGACCAAAAATAAAGACAATTTTGAAGCAATACTATTCAGGACATAAAATGGAGGATTGGGAGGAAGGAAAGGAGTAAGAAAAAGGAAAGAAGGGAGTCACAAAACATTATGGATTGGAGGGGACCTCGAAAGATCATCTAAGGCCAATCCCCCACCACAGCCAGATGACCTAGATAGACAGTCAGGAGAGTAAGAAGAGTCAGTAGAATAACAAGAAAGTCTTAAAAGCTGGGACATACATTAGTGCACAAAGATAAACAGAAAATAAGACAACAAGAGGGTTTAAGGAATAAGTTTGATAAAACCCTTTATGAACAAAAAACAGGACAAAAAACTCCCATAGTATTCCTACCTCAGGATACATTGATACATTGGACATCCAAAAAAACAACCTACTCACCTCTCACTAGGAGCTGTACTACATCTCTACAAACAACCAAAGCACCAAACGTGAAAATGAGGAATATAAAGACATACTCAGCCCAGTGAGTGAGCACAGCAACTAACAAACAAGACCAACATGCTTATGGGGAAAAGGACAACAAACCCTTCAGTCTCAGCAAACTCCCTCCTTTATACTGGGTGTGAGATCTATGAGATAGGATCCACCTTTATCTAACTCAGGGCAGCTGTTTTCTTGCTTGATCTGTTTTTGAGGCCCCATTTCACAGCTGACACCATTTTCCACTTAGGATGTCATCCAGAAATAAGGAAACCCCTGATCCCACAGAATTCCTGCACAGATATGGTTCCTTATCTCCTTATGCCAGAGTTTGGGAATTCAGGCCAAAAGAGATGCCAGAAAGGAAACCTGGAACTGAATGATGATTTTGGTCAGCCAGACACTACAGAAAACACATGGCCATGGTTCTTCCCTCCAGGGATCTGGCAGTCTCAACTTTCAGGGAGCTGAAGGAAGACTGTAGATAAGGAAGGAAATGAAAAGGAGAAGGAGCCAGTATTTGAACGTTTTCATTACAGAATTAAGAGCCAACACTGACAGATGCCTCTGTGAGGTGGATTATCGTTAACTTGGCCATAACCCCTGCAGAAAGGCTTAACAGAGGTATTTGTGCCGAAGCATCTCGCATGGGATTCAGAAGTCAGAGAAAAGATTACAGGTAAATAGCTCAGACAAAACTCTAATCACTCCATAGAAGTTATTGCAACATTAATGGCCACAACACTGCAATGCCCTGTGCTGACATCGCTCAGCATCCACCACCATCTCCTTACAGCTGTCTTATCTGTGTCACAGAGGTGACTAAGCCTGTGCTTTATCACAGCAAACAAGTATAAGGCTAGATCCACCACATGATTCCTTCTACTCTTTTTTTCTTGAAGCATTTTCCTGCTGATTGAATTATTTGAGTCCAGGAGAGCAATATTCACCTTATTGCTTGTAGTCTTACCTTTTGCAGACACCAGTTCAGCAGTTCATTAAGCTTCTTGGAAATTAACACTTCAATCTCTTAGGAAACATCTAGGCCTTTAAAAACATAACTTATGAAGTGGATTCTGCTCTTAGTTTCTTTACTGATAACACAGGGCAGTGGCTGGAGAGCAGCTGGGCAAAGAGGAACCTGGCAGTACTGGGTGACAACCGGCTAAACAGGAGCCAGCGGGGTGCTCAGGTGGTCTAGAAGGCCAATGGCATCCTGGCTTGGATCAGCAATAGCGTGACCACCAGGGGGAGGGACATCATTCTCCCCCTGTATTGGGCACTGTGGAGGGCTCCCCTTGAGCCCCACAGGCTGTTCTGGGTCCTCACTTCAAGAAAGAGATGGAGGAGCTGGAATGGGTCCAGAGGAGCAATGAGCCTGGGGAACGGACTGCAGGGAAAGTCTGATGAGGAGAGGCTGAGGGAGCTGGAGGTGTTCAGCCTGGAGAAGAGGGGGCTAAGGGGAGACCTTCTACCTCTCTCCCACTCCCTAAACGGAGGTTGCAGTCAGGGGGAGGTGGGCTCTTCTCCCATGCAGGAAAGAAGGCAGGGCCTGAAGCTGCACCAGGAGGGTTAGGTTGGATGTTAGAAAGCTCTTCCTCAGGGAGAGGGTGATCAGAGCCTGGACTGGACTGCCCAGGGCAGTGGCAGAGTCCCCATCCCTGGGGGAGTTGAAGGACAACCTGGCTGTGGCCCTTAATGCCCTGATGTGGCTGCTGTGGTGATGTTAGGTCCTGGGCTGGGCTGGATGAGCTCAGAGGGCTTTTCCAGCTTCAGTCACTCAGGGATTCTGTTAGTCACGTGAAGTGCAATGGCAGGTTTGGGGGTTAAAGAAAGTTAGTTTCCAATGTCATTACCCCTCTTGTACAGCAAATGTGAAACTGAAAATCTATCCTTTTCCATTTGAATATTTAAAATTGAAGAATCTGAAGGCAGTCTTGAGCTATCTGTGTATACAGAAGTGCAACTGCAGGCTGAAACATGCTAAATTGAACCTTTACTCTGAGGGAAAAGTCTAGAAGTGAACAAAAGACATTCAATTTATACCCCACTTGAAAGTCTCATGCAGAGAATCATAGAATTGTTTGGGTTGGAAAATATCTTTAAGCTCATAGAGTCCAGACATGAACCCAGCTGTCCCAAGGCCACCACTAAAACCCATCCCTGAGCTCCAGATCTCCACAACTGAAACACTGCCAGAGATGGAGATTCAACCCCCTTCCTGGGCAACCTGTTCCAATGTCTAAGTACCCTTTCCAGGAAGAAGGTTTCCCTAATATCTAACCTAAACTTCCCCTGATGAAGCCTGAGGCAATTTCCTTTTCTCCTATCCTTTGTTCCTTGTGAGAAGAGACCAACAATTCACTGTGAAGGCAGGTGATGGCCAAGTCTCGGTGCCTCGCTAACTCCTGTTGATGCACTGATGAGTGAATTTGGGAACCCATTGTTTTTACCAAGCTACAAACAACAGGCTAATTGAGATATTCATTCAATCCATAATTTTACAGAGAAGACAGTCCACTGTGGCAAACTGGCAGCATTAACTGAACATGAGTGAATATGGAACAGCAATATAAATAATCCTAATACAAAGATGATCCTTCAGTACCTGTCTCCTTCTCCTCTTCCTCTCCCAAGTGTTAGCACATCTATCTCAGTGTTACAGGCTTCTAGGATTATCCTACAAGATGATATTGAATCCACAAATTCTAAAATCAGCTGAGTACCCAATTCAAATTCCTAGATATTAGTCCTGAAAAGCAAGATGACGCTTTTCTTAATATGGAAAGGACCAAGACACCTTTAGCCTGCACTTGCATTTATTTTCCCCATAGTTCCCACATTAAAAAACTTCATATATATAAAATACCTGCTCGTGTGTCCTGCAGGAGTAGGAAAGTGATTGTCGCCCTGTATTCAGCACCAGTGAGGATGCACCTTGAGTACTGGGTCCAGTGTTGGGCACCTCAGTACAAGGGAGACATTGAGGTGCTGGAGCGAGGGCAGAGGAGGGCAATGAAGCTGGGGAAGGGCCTGGAGAGTCAGTTTTATGAGGAGAGATTGAGAGAGCTGGGCCTGCTTAGTCTGAGGAAGAGGACGCTTAGGGGACACCACATCGCTCTCTACAACTACCTGAAAAGACATGGTAGAGATGTCGGTGCTGGTCTCTTCTCACAGGGAATTGGTAACAGAAGCACAGGGAAGGACTTCAAGCTTCAGCAGGGAAGGGTTAGACTGGACATCAGGAAGAAATTGTTCCTGGAGAGAGTGGTCAGGCAGTGGAATGGGCTTCTCAGGGTGGTGGTTGAGTCTCCACCCCGGATGTGTTTCAAAGTTGCTTAGATGTAGTGTTGGGGGATCTGTTTTAGGGGTGAACTTGTAGAGTAGGGCTGATGGTTGGACTCAATGATCCCAAAGGTCATTTCCAACCTGAATGATTCTATAAAATGAGCAGAGCAAACTGAAACTGCTCCTTTAAGGACAGAAAAACCTGCAAACCCAATCTGCAAAGTTACTGCTTGACACTGCAGGAACAAGGACAGAGAGTGGGTGTGATGGCGTGAGCAACATAGCAATCCATCACTTCTGAGCCCTCACCTCACCCCTCTGTGCTATCAGTTTCTTTGGAAAAACCCAAACCTGCAGCACGTGACAGACTGTGGTTTCTCACTCAACACTTCTGGGATAATGTGGGTTTGAAAAGTCTCGGTTAACTTGAGGAGTTACTGTGGGTTTCAAACATGTAGGCACTGGGAAGGTAACTTGGAGTGAGTAGCTAACCTAGCCTGGAAAAAATGAATGAAAAGCTGAGCTGCTCTTCCCTGTGGATGCTCTAATTGCTCAAGAAAGTGTTTAACACAGTCAGATCACTGCCCCAGAGGGATCACATACTTCAGAGAGAGCTACTAAAATCAAAATAATCATTAAAAAAATGGATTTACTTAGTGGTGGTTGGAGCCTTACAGATGATTTACATTTTTTAAATAATTTATAAGCCTTTGTTCCGAAGCAATTGGATCCAAACCAATCAAAAGACAGAAGAGACACAAAGAATCAGTGTAAGAAACTACTTCAGATAGATTTTTTTAAATGATGCAGTGATTTTAATTAAAATAGAATGACAATGCTGAGAGTCTGTAGTATCTCATCACAAAAGCCAGATATCCTGTCTCTATACTCAAAGCATGTGGCACGTAGCCCATAAATGTAGTTACCAGGGATGGTGATTTAGCAAAACACTCTCCTTGCTAATTTTGAGCACTGCTCATTACCCAGAGATTTCAATACATTGGCCTTCTGGACTCTGCCAGATGCAACAAAACTCATGAGATGTCCTCAAATCATTGAAGTCAAGTTTACAAGACAATTACAGAAAGAGAAGCTTTGGAGGAGGTCACAGGCATAGTATGACAGACCAATGTTGTAGTTTGAAAATTGTTAGAATTTTCAAATGTGCAGCACTTGTGCTTTCATGAAGAATAAAAGAAAAGTTGTGTTGCTTTTAGAGGACCCCTCCCCCACCAGGAACTTGTCCTGGGGGAGGGTGTCACTGGTCCCAGACCTGCCCCGGATGTGCATGTCGAGGTCAGCCTATAAAAAGCAGAGCGGGAGGTTTGCTCTGGCTCTCTCTTGTGTAGGCTTTCTTGTGTGCTGCAGGCTCTCTTGGGCTGCAGGCTCTCAGCCAAGACCACCCCCCCTCCCCGGCCTGTTCTCAGAATGGTGGAGGGGGAGTGCGGCTTTGGACGTGGTTTTTCCAATGCTGCCGCCGCTGCCGTGGGGAAAGGGACGCACGGCGTTTGCATAGCTCCTCCCGGCCAAAATGCCAGCTGTGATTTGCCGCAGCTTCCAGTGGCGCCGATTTGCTGCGGTCTGGAGATGCACTTATAGCTCTTCCCCTATGACTTTTGCTGCAGGCTTTCCAGGGGTGCTGTTTGCTGTGGGTTTGGAGACGCTCTAGTTTGCACAGTTTCCCCCTCCCTGGTACGGCACAGGTGACAGTTGTGTTTGCCACGGTTTCTCAGTGACCTTAGGAAGACCCTGATTCACGCTGCTGTGCCCCCCCAGATCTGCACAGCTCTTCTGNCCCCCCCCAAGCTCTGCGCAGCCCTTTTGCTTTCGGCCTGAACCTGACACCACGATCCAGGCCAGGTACTTGCAAGCAAGATTTGAGTGCAACCATCCCCCACAGCGCAGCCTCAGCATTGTGGTAAGCTGGGGTACCCTCTCTTCCCCCCCTGAAGCTAAGGCAGGAAGAGAGAAGGGAAGGGAAAGGGAAGGGAAGGGAAGGGAAGGGAAGGGAAGAGGAAGAGGAAGAGGAAGAGGAAGAGGAAGAGGAAGAGGAAGAGGAAGAGGAAGAGGAAGAGAAAAGAGAAGAGGAGGGTCTTAAGAACCCTCTCGGTCAAGTGCAGAGTGTGGAGGTGGCCCTGTTGATACAGCCATGCAATTTGTCTCCACCTTGGATCCCCCATGTGACCTGGGCTGTGTATGGATCGCTGCCATTTTGGAGAGAGTGGTCAACAGGAAGATAAGATGTTTGTCATTTTCTGCTGCTGAGGAAGACTGGGAGTGCTTTAAGTTTGGGGGAGAACTCCTTTGTGCGCAGTTGAAGAAAAGCAGAAGGACTTGAGAACCCTTAAATCTTGAATCGGAAGGACAGAGACTGGAGTTTTGTTGGAAATGCATGTCACCCGCACCAGGGGTACGTTTGGGGCATTAAGGGAGAGGGTGGTAGCACTCGTCTCTGATTAGCATGCTTTTGTTGTTGTCCAGATCTCTGACGTGACCCAAGGCCCAAACGATAGTGACTTCCCATGGTATTTTCCTCAGACAGAGTAATGGCATGTGTGATGCAGTTTGTAGTTTGCAGTAACTTGCTGGGTTTTATTTTCCTTTCTTTTTCTTTTTTTAATAAACTTCTGTCCAGTATCCTAAGCTATTCATTGTCTGGCAAATTTATCCGAGATGTCATCAAGACCTTACTGCAGAGCAGTTCATTAATTTCTACCCGCTACAACCAAACAGCTCTCTCCAGAGGAGGAGACCCCACAACTTCTCTGGGCAGCTTGGGACAGGGCTCTGCTGTCCTTGAAGTCAAGAACTTTCACACACAGACACACACAGATCATTAGGGGTTGGAAGGCACCTCCAGAGGTCATCAAGTTCAACCCCTCTGCTTGAGAAGGACCATAGAAACTAGGGCAGGTCACGCAGGAACCCATCCAGTGGGGGCTGGAAAGTCTCCAGAGAAAGAGATTCCACACCCTCCCTGGGCAGCCTGCTCCAGTGCTCTGTCACCCTTACTGGGAAGAAGTCCTTCCTCATGTAGAGGTGGAACTTCCTATGCTCCAACTGACACACATTGCACCTTGTCCTATTATAGGGTACAAGACGAAAGAGCCCTCATGGATTTATCGACAGCGATTGTCCACTTGTATTCTTCTCCTCTCCAGACTAAAAAGCCCCAGATCTCTCAATCTCACCTCATAAGGTCAGTGCTGCAGTCCCCTGATCATCCTCTCCCCCCTCTGTTGGATTCTCTCAATCAGATCTATGTCCATCTTGAGCCAGGGAGCACAGAAATGGACACAGTTCCACCTCCTGTTCAGGTGGAACTTCCAAAGTTCCAGTTTGTGCCCGTTACCCCTTGTCCTTTTAGCTGGGAACCGCTGAGCAGAGTCTGGCCCCATCCATGTGACTTTCAGCTATTGATCAGATCCTGCTCCATCTCCTGACATGGTGATGACACCATGCCACCAGTCACTACCAATGTCATCAGCAATGTTATCTCTATTCTTTTCTTTCCACTTGGAACTGCCTGCAAAGTCACAGGACTTGAAGCAGAGTTAATGAGCATCATCTAATTTGCTCTAATCTTAGGAACAAAAGAGCTTTTTCAGGACTAACTTCAGCCAGGCAACAAACAAAAGCTGCTGCCTGACTCAGTTGAGAGGTTAAACATGCACCAGCTCTCAGGAGAGCACAGACTGTGGGGTAGAGATCTAGCAGAGGCACTTAGGAACATTAAAAATAGGAATAAATCTATGCAGCAGCCCTCCACTTATTTTCTGTCCCATTTGAGCCAGCAGGGTACCCAGGTGGCCAAGAAGGCCAGTGGCATTCTGCCCTGTATTAGAAACTGTGTGTCCAGCAAGAGTAGGGAGGTGATTGTCCCCCTGTACTCAGCACCAGTGAGGCTGCACCTTAAGTAATGGGTCCCGTGTTGGGCACCTCAGTACAAGGGAGACATTGAGGTGCTGGAGAGAGGGCAGAGGAGGGCAATGAAGCTGGGGAAGGGCCTGGAGAGTCAGTCTGATGAGGAGAAATTGAGAGAGTTAGGGCTGTTTAGTTTGAGGAAGAGGAGGCTGAGGGGAGACCTCATAGCTCTCTACAGCTATCTGAAAGGACACTGTAGAGATGTCGATGCTGGTCTCTTCTCACGGGGAATTGGTGACAGAAGCACAGGGAAGGACTTCAAGCTTCCACAGGAGAGGGTTGGACTGGACATCAGGAAGAAATTGTTCCTGGGGAGAGTGGTCAGGCAGTGGAATGGGCTTCCCGGGGTGGTGGTTGAGTCCCCATCCTTGGATGTGTTTCAAAGTTGCTTAGATGTAGTGTTGGGAGATGTTGTTTAGAGGTGAACTTGTAGAGTAAGTTTGATGGTTGGACTCAATGTTCCCAAGGGTGTTTTCCAAACAGAATGTTTCTATTATTCTATGATCTCTTGACTGGCTAACCAGTCAAAGGCAGGGGAAATGGAAATACAACTGGGCTGTTGATGCACAGATGTGTGTCTACTCTGTTGGGTCAGCAGCTACCATGTTGGTGGTTTTTAGTTAATTTTAATTTAGGATGAGTATCAGTGTGGCACAGATTGCAGGCAGTGAAGGGAAAAGGCACCCACAGATCCTGCAGAAGGAGATGAGACAATAAGAACTATTCTGGGCATCGCTTGGATGGGACAGCTTGGCTGTACAATAACTAATCAGTAGAGCTGAATGCAATGCTGGGGACAGAAGTGGTAAATTAGCAATGGCAGAGGACTTCAGATCATGTTTCTCAAAATACAGGACATTGTTTATAATCCCTACCAACTTCCTCAGCTAAAAATAACAGAGGAATGAATTCTATGCTCGTCAGATATTGCCAGCTATTTCAGTGAAATTCCATCCAGAGTGTTTCCTCCCACTGGGGTTGGTCTTGTCTGCTCTTTTCAAGGCTTTAATCTCCCTTCTTTGGGCAGACAGGAAGTAAAAGAGCACAAGATCAGGATCATAGAATGGCTAGGTTTGGAAAGGACCTTAAAGATCATCCAGTTCCGACCCCCCTGCACAGGCAGGGATTTCTTCACTACAGCAGGTTACTCAGGGCCCCACACAACCTGGCCTTCAACACTGCCAGGGGTGGATGGGGCAGCCACAACTGCCTTGGGCAACCTGGTCCAGCATCCCAGCACCCTCACAGCAAAGAATTGCTTCCTCATGTCCAACTTCAATCTCTCCTCTTCAGGTCTGAAACCCTTGTCCTCTTCCTACCACCCTGTCAAAATTCCACCCCCAGCTTTCTTGTAGTTCACTTCCTTCAGAGATTGGAAAGCTGCTTGAAGGTCACCTGGGATCTTCCTCTTCTCCAGGCTGAACAACTCCAGCTTGCTCAGCCTATCCTCACAAGGGAGGTGCCCCAGCCCTCTGATCATGGGAGCTGCTCTCCTCTGGACACCTTCCAGGAGGTCTCTGTCCTTCTGATGTTGGGGACTGCAGAACCGGACCCAGGACTCCAGGCTGGGTCTCACCAGTACAGAGTAGAGGAGGAAAATCCCCTCCCTCAATCAACTGTCAGTGCTTCTTTTGCTACAGCCCAGGGCACGTTTGGCTCTCTGGGCTGCCAAGGCACACTGACAGCTCCTGTTCAACTTCTGCTCCACCACCATTTCCAAGTCCATCTCCTCAGGGATGTTCTCAATTCTTTCTCCTCCCAATCTGTATTCATGCATGGGATCACACGATTTCTTTCAGAAGAGTTAATGAATCCAGACTTTAAAGTTCAAATAATGAAAGAGTATTTTACTTAAAATTCCTTGGGGGGAGGAGGCTGTTCTGACTTAGCCTTGATACATTAATCACATTAAACTATTAATTTCAATGTGTTTACTTACAGTGGCAATTATATGATTTCTACATCACACTCACCTGATATTTAAAACATCCAATATTTAAATGGTCCCAAACTGTTTTATTTTTTCCCTATTTAATGGAAAATTTGGTCTTTCCAAACTCAGGAACAGAAGCAACTGTTGAAATAGTGTATCTGTGGAAAACAGATGATGTATTCTGACTTTTGCTTTAATAAAACATTTGAAAGAACAGCTTTTAAAACAAAAATTGCATTATGTGACAAATGGATATAAAATCTGAATTACCAAGGAAATGAGCAGTTTCAGTATTTCCAGAAGTCCTGGGGAATTTCAGCTCAGAGGTTTAAATTTTAGTTACAGAATCACAGAACATTAGGGATTGGAAGGGACCTTGAACGATCATCAAGTACAATCCCCCTGTCACAGCAGGATCTTCTAGATCTAGCTGCACAGGAACATGGGCAAAAGGGTTTTAAACATCTCCAGAGAAGCAGACTCCACAACACTCGTGGGCAGCCTCTTCCAGTGCTCTGTCACGCTCACTGGGAAGAAGTTCCTTCCCACATTGATGTGGAACCTCCTCTGTTTGAGCTCACACCTGCTGCCCCTTGTCCTGTCATTGGGTGCCACTGAGCAGAGTGAGCCTAGCTCCATCCTTCTGACACTTGTCCTTTCCATATTTATCAACATTCATGGGGCCACCCCTCAGTCTCCTTTCTTCCAAGCTCAAGAGACCTAGCTCCCTCAGTCTTTCCTCATCAAGGAGATGCTCCATTCCCTTCATCATGTTTATTGCTCTGTGCTGCTTACTCAGCAGCAGCTCTGTGTCCTTCTGGAACTGAGGGGCTTCAATAAAGAATCCTATCATGGTAGTACTGAGGACTGCATCAATATGGTAAGGCATTATTTACTGAAAGTTCAGCTTCATTCATTAGTGCTCTCCCCTTTGAAATTTACTCCCATCGTGGTAAAACTCCCGATATTCATGCAGCATCATTATTCACAAGAAACAAAGAGCAATAAGGACACAATAACATGTGGAAATGCTTGTACCTCCCTCACTTGTAACACGACAATGAGAAAGGAACCACTCAATAAATTCTAAATCATCCAAATAAGTTACTTAAGGCAGGAAAACCTTCCCATTTCCCATTTTTCCCAGTAAGGATGTTTATACCTACTACTCCTCCATTAAGAAACTCATTCTGCGATGAGGGCTCGGATGCACAGGAACTGCTACCCAGCGAAACCACACAGCAACAAAAGGATTCAGGTTGGAGAAGACCTTTGAGATCATCAAGTCCAACCACTAACCCAACTGTCCCAAGGCCACAGCTAAAGGAATATTCCACTACATTATGGCCCACACTGGGTTTATCTCTGTAAAACTTTTAAAAGCAACTGTCAATCTCAGCATTCGCTACTTAGGCAACGGAACAATGGGGCAGCAACTTGCGTCTGTGATGACAAAGAAGTTACTTACAGGTAGTAAGTGTAGGAGTGATAGCTTCTTCTGCCATGATGGTGGAAGGATTAGGCAGTGGTGGTAAAGATGGAATGGAAGGAAAGAAAAGCCAAATATTAATGTATGAAAAACCAAGATGAAACCGAGACCAGAACTGGTGATACAAATGGAAAGTAGCAGGAGTGTACATCTCAGTTTAGCATGCAATGTGCCCGGGACAGGCAGGTGACACATCTTGTCTCCATCACACTTTAAGCAATATAACACATAATGCATCTCCAAGTGTTAAGTCAAACTACCTTAACGTTCACTTATTATGTAAGTCATATTATATATTTAATGTGTGTTTATCTCTGCATATAATACCCACACCAATAGTCCACACTGAAGTCATGAAACACCTGATTCCATCTCAACTGCAATAAGGAGTGGGAGGTGATTGTGCTCTTGCTGACAGGTTATCGTGTCCATATTGGGAAGTGATGATGCCCCTGAACTCTGCACCTATGAGACCGCACCTTGAGTACTGGGTCTGGTTTTGGGAGCCATAGTATCAGAAGGACATTGAGGGGCTGTAGCAGAGCCAGAGCAGGGCAACAAGGCTGCAGAGAGGGCTGGAGAACTGGCCCTGTGGAAAGTGGCTATGGGAACTGGGGTTATTTAGTCTAGAGAAGAGGAGGCTGAGAAGAGACCTTCTTGCTCTCTACAGCTCCCTCAAAGGAGGTTGTAGCGAGGCTGTTGCCAGTATTTCTCCCAAATTCCTGATGATAGGAAAAAGTGAAATGGCCTCAAGTTGCATCAGAGGAGGTTTAGATTAGTTCTTGGGAAGAAGTTCTTTGCTGAGAGAGTGGCTGGGCACTGGAACAGGCTGCCCAGGGAGGTGGTGGAGTCCCCATCCCTGGAGGTGTTTAAAAAGTGAGTAGCTAGAGCACTTGAGGCCATGGTCTAGGAGTTAGGGAGCTGTTGGGATGAGGGCTGAGCTTGATGATTCTGGAGGTCTTTTTCGGCCATGATGAATCTATGATTCTGTGAAGGATATGGGATTTCTGACATGATGTTAAAAGCCCCTCTTCCTGTCACAGACCTGTAGAACACTTAAGACTACCTCTTTCCTTAACTAAGATATTTAGCTCAACTATTGACAAGACAAGAACACTTTTCCAGTTGGGAAAAATCACAGAAAATTATGGGTTGGAAGGGGTCCCAAAAGATCATCTGATCTTTTGAAAGATAATTGAACCTCACCTCCCCACCCCCTNGGTTGGGATCACCTTCCCCCCCCCCCCCCCCCCCAAAAAAAAAAAAAAAAAAGCCACAGCTTTTTATTTTTTCAGCTTTTTTAAAACCAGTTACATTCTGAAGAAAAAAGTATTTCTCGTCACATAAGAAATTCTTACTGTCTGAAATTATTTTCACAAAGAAACACAGAATCATAGAACATTAGGGATTGGAAGGGATCATCCAGACCAATCCCCCTGCCACAGCAGGATCTCCTAGATCCAGTCACACAGGAACATAGCCAGGAGGGTTTTTAAACATCTCCAGAGAAGCAGACTCCACAACCCCCTGGGCAGTCCATTCCAGGGCTCTGTCGCAATCACTGGGAAGAAGTTTCTCCTCAGATTGATGTGGAACCTCCTCTGTTTGAGCTGACACCTGCTGCCCCTTGTCCTATCATTTGTGCCACTGAGCAGAGCCTATCTCCATCCTCCTGACACCTGCCCTTTCCATATTTATGAACATTTATGGGGTCAACCTCAGTCTCTTTTCTTCCAAGCTAATGAGACCCAGCTCCCTCAGCCTTTCCTCATCAGATAGATGCTCCACTCCATCTTCTTTGTGGCTCTGCACTGGATTCTCTCCAGCAGCTCTGTGTCCTTCTGGATCTGAGGGGCCCAGAACTGGACACAATATTCCAGATGTGGTCTCACCAGGGCAGAGCGTAGAGGGAGGAGAACCTCTCTCGATCTGCTAACCACCCTCCTTCTGATCCAACCCAGTCTGCCATTGGCCTTCTTGGCCACAAGGGCCCATTGCTGGCTCATGGCCATCCTGCTGTACACCAGCACCTCCACGACCCTTTCTCCCTACCTATAGTGGTGGTGTTACCCCATGTCGCAGAGATAAGGACTGATCCCACCAACATGAATGGCACAAAGACTAAGTTGGAGACCTGGCAACCTATGCACAGAATCAGTCTTTCATCCATTACTGGGTCAGCCAGGTCTTCCACCCAGCACAAAACAGATAATCCGTCATAATTTCCTCTCTGCTTTACATCTTCCCCTCTCTGAGTTACGAGCTTGCTGTGTGCAGGACTGCAACTCTCCACAAAGTGGGCAAGTCCCATGAATTCCATGTAGGGACTGCAATTAAAAACTGGCTAGAGACCTCAAAACACTTCCAAGCATCATGTCCAGTTGCATTCCCATGCTGGGAAGATAAAAGGCAGAGAGGAGCCATGTAGGCATTTGTAATTTTTACATCACATGCACAGAGCCCTTTGACTACAGAGGAAACATGTAAACAGCCCTTGCAAAGGACTCTAACTAACGTTAACTTGCCTCTGGCTACATGCTTGAGGCATCTCTTTGAAAACCAGTCTTTCATCAAATTTTCTCTCTCATCTGCTTTGTGTGAAGATGCCGTTGGAAAGATTTCCCGGGTTTTATTCCCGTTTTTCTTTCTGATGCAAAGAGCATTGTTCGAGCACGAGAAGCGAGACTTACTGAATGCTTAATTCACGTGGCCCATCTGTGAAAATGCACCCCTGGTACAGCTGAGTGTTATGAGGAATCTAAGAATAGGGTAAGAGGAAAGCTGCAAACTCCACCTTCCACCAGCACATCCTACAGGAAGGAGCACTGGACCAGCTCCTATCACAGCAGCTCAGCCCACCCGCCCTATTAGCAAGGGGTTGTCTTCTGGTTCAGCCCTAATTATACATCCTCCCTGTTCCTCTTTCCAAAATTACTCATTATCTCACTTCCATTTAGAATCTCATGCCACTGCCAACCCTGTTTCCTGCCATATGTGGCCACGACAGAGATTTAATGTAAATAGTACAAATGTTCTCATACTTCTCAAAGATGGATAATAATTGGAGAAACAACAATAAATACAATTAATCAGTGAAGCACTGCTGGTACTTTGTAAGCAGGGTTCTGCCAATGATGTGCAGGAGCAAGTGCAGAGAAGGGCAATGAAGCTGGTGAAGGCTCTGGAGAATAAATCTGATGAGAGATTGAAGGAGTTCGGGCTGTTTAGTTTGAGAAAGAGGAGGTTTAGGGGAGAGCTCATCACACTCTACAACTATCTGAAAGGACATTGTGGAGCTGTTGATGCTGATCTCTTCTCACAGGTCATTAATGACAGAAGCAGAAGGAAGGGCTTCAAGCTTCAGCAGGGGAGGGTTAGACTGGACGTCAGGAAGAAATTCTTCCTGGAGAGGGTGGTCAGGCAGTGGAATGGGCTGCCCAGGGTGGTGGTTGAGTCCTCATCCCTGGTTGTGTTTCAGAGTTGCTTAGATGTAGTGTTGGGGGATCTGGTTGATGGGTGCACTTGTAGAGTAGGTTTGATGGTCGGACTCAAGGATCCCAAGGGTCTTTTCCAAACAGAATGATTCTGTGGTTCTACAATTACTACTTGTTCTAGGGGATCCTTCTGTAGCAAGGGTTTGGACTAGATGATCTTTCAAGGTCCCTTCAAATCCCTACTGTTCTGTGATTCTGTGATGATTCTATGTTATAGAGATAAATTATTCCCTACTAAAAGAAATGCTGAGAAGCCAGGAGTTTTTAATTCGTGCAAGAATCTCAATCTCCAGCTATTTTCATATTGCAGTGGTTGGATTCATTTTTTCTATAGCAAAGTCCTTGGTGAAAGAGCAATATTGTGTTGGACTCTCATGAATAGCAGGCACGGAAAAAAGGTAAGAAGAATAAATTGAAAAACTACAGCAATGGAATGTTCAGACTCACAGGTCCTCAGGCCACATGCAAAAGCACCATTCATAATTGAAAGAAGTATGGACAAGTGCCAATTCTCTTCCTACATCGTGTGTCAAAACTTTATCTCTCTACCTATGGAAAGTAATTTTCTGATCAAGACCCAAAGACTTTGGACAACCTTGGCCCAAGTTTCTCTGTGCATGGCCTTCCAGTCACTTCCACCAGAGAGGCTGTCCTGTGTCAATAAACTGTATGTGTGTGCAGTGGTAACATAGAATCCCAGAATGATGGAATCTGGAAAAGCCCTCTGAGCTCACCCAGACTAGCTCAGGACCTAATATCACCACGGCGGCCAGACCAGGGCACTAAGGGACACAGTCAGGCTGCAGGGATGGGGACTCGACCACTTCCCTGGGCACTCCAGCCCAGGCTCTGATCACCCTTTGTGTGACAAAGGGCTTCCTAACATCCTAACAGCTTCAGGCCCTGCTCTCTTGACCTGGTGCTGGTTGCCTGGGAGAAGAGCCCACGCTCCACCTGACTGCAACCTCCCTTCAGGGAGCTGGAGAGAGTAAGAAGGTTCCCCCTGAGTCTCCTCTTCTCCAGGCTAAACACCCCCAGCTCCCTCAGTCTCTCCTCATCAGAATTTCTCTCTAGGCCCGTCCCCAGCCTTGTTGCTCATCTAGCCCCGCTCCAGCCCCTCTATCTCTTTCTTGAAGTGAGGGGTCCAGAACTGCCCCTTGTACTCGAAGGAAGGCCTCCCCAGTGCCCAGTCCAGAGGGAGAATGATGTCCCTAGTCCTGCTGGCCACTCTATTGGTGATAATTTGCCTGAAGTTTGATATTCAGCATCAGATTCAAAATCCGTTTACTGTGGAGCAACACTGTGGAAACACATGACTTGGTTCCCAGTCACTTGATGATTTAATCACCATCCCTGGTCATGTTTCACAGTCATGGAGATCTGGAGCTCAGGAACAAGGTTTAGCAGTGAGCTGGGAGTGTTGGATTCGTGGTTGGACTCTATGAGTTTGAAGGGCTTTTCCGACTTGAACAATTCTGTGAATCTATGACTATGTTATGAGTTTAGGAAAGCCTACTGGCAATACTCTGCCTTGACAGAGGAGAATCATCACACTGATGTGTCCATCAGGAATAGCTTGCAGGTGCCTAGGCTACATTACATGACATCATGGAGCATGGAAGTTGCAAGAGTGTGGTTGAATGGATAAAGATTGAATCAACACATCTGAACAGCCAACTGGGGAGAAGAACAGTAAAGCATTAACCATCTTCCCCTGATGCAGGTGTCGAACATAAAATCTGATTTACGTTATTCAAAGACTGAGTGTGCACAAAGATGTTTCAGCATCCATGATCCTGCTCTCATGGTGAATCCACACCCTACACTGTGGTCAGGACACCAAATCTCTCTGTGACCCAGTTTATAATGCAACTGGTTCATCAATCCACTCTACAGTGTAAGTAATAGTGATGCCTAAGTGCTATGGATATCTGCAGCACTTCATCTAGTGCTTTGACAGTGACCACATCCGAAGAACATCTGTGATGCACTGAAAACTGCTTTGAATGGTGGTCTTGGCTAATGAACTAGAAGTCAAAGAGGCTGAGTTGTGAAAATCAGTGGTGGCTGGTACCAACCAATCAAAGAATGGATGGAATGAGGTAGAATATGTTGGGCAGAGTCATGGTTATCACATATGGTCAGACTGCTTCCCGTACCTCTTGATGATGGAAAGATGCAAGGGAGTTGGAACTGGATGATCTTTAAGGTCCCTTCCAACCCCAGCCATTCTATGATTCTATGAAATTAAGGGCCAGCAACACTTTAATCGGTCTGGAGATCAAGTCCACAAGCATCCATTATAGAGAAAGAATAAGCAACAGGCAGGATATTTATCTTATTAATCAAAGGTCCCTTCCAATACCTAACATTCAATGATTCCATGATGTGCCTTGGGATAAACTGTGGGACAGTGGAGTATGAGCTGGGTACTGCCCTAACCAACTCCAAACAAGACAAGTTTCAGAGCACGTAGTCCCAGCACTGTAGCCAAGAGAATCAGAGAGGAAAGTGGTTCTCAGGGGAAAGGTGCCTCTGAATGACAAGGGGCTGCTTTATTTTTTATTCGAATCTTTCCTCCCGTAAAACCCTTGATAAAAAGTAAATGAAATGAACTGAGCAAGTGCGGGAGTCAAATGATACGCTACCTTGATGAGATTGCTTCACCCAGTAGCACCTAAAGCACCATAAAACTGCAAAAACACTGCAGTTACACTGAGCTGGCCGGATGATTTATACATTTCCCTCAAATGCATAATGTATAAGCAGGAACTGAAGCAAGGTGAAGCCACAGGGGCTCTCAGCAGCGCAGTGAATTAATGCCCCAACAACAACGTATTGAATAATCGCTTCATCTTGTGCTTAAGCCAGGAGTGTAATTGTATTCGAGACCTTCCACGCTATGGCATCTGCTTTAAGAGGTCTAGGACACGATAGCACTTACATCCCCCAAACTCTCATTAAAGCCCAGTCACATCCTGTTACACAGATGAACCTTTCTGACTTCTTAGTATTCGCTTCAGCTCATCCCACTGTTTGTCTTGTTGGAGGCTGCGGCATTGTTCCGGGTTATGTTGAAGTTATCTGCGTCACACTTTCTGTTCCACACAATGAAATTGTTGAAGTATTTGGTAACTTAGCGAGGTCCCACACATGTACTTTCAATAGTTTTCATCTCTGTCACCAGGTTTATTCCAAAGCCCAAAGAAGCTCACATAAAGCACTTTGCTTCTCAGGATGGAATTAGCATGAATAATAATGACTGTGCTGTGGCAGAACCGAAGGGATTGAGTACTCTCCTGCATTAACATGCAGACACTTAGGATGGCAGCCTTCCTGCCTCCAACAATCACACAGAATCACAGAACATTAGGGATTGGAAGGGATCTCGAAAGATCATCCAATCCAATCCCCCTGCCATAGCAGGATCCCCTAGATCCAGTCACACAGGAACATGGCCAGATGGGTTTTAAACATTTCCAGATAAGGAAACTCCACAAACCTCCTGGGCATCCCCTTCCAATGCTCTGTCATCCTCATTGTGAAGAAGTTCCTTCTCATACTTATGTGAAACCTCCTGTGTTCCAGCTTACATCCATTGCTCCTTGTCCTATCATTAGATGACACTGAACAGGACATAGTTTCATCCTCCTGACATCCACCCTTTCCAGATTTATCAACATTAATGGGGTCACTCCTTTTTTCCAAGCTCAAGAGACCCAGCTCTCTCAGCCTTCCCTCATAAGGAAGATGAAATGAGATGAGATGAGATGAAGAAGAACTTGTCTCCCTTGGAGTGAGCATGTTCTACCTCTGGCTCAGAACCGGAAGGCAAAGAGTGATGGATGCAGGTCAGGAATTGAGTGAAGAAGGATTGGCCAGGCAACACGAGAAGGCAACCAGCTCCTGCATGCCAAGTGCTGTGCCTCGCCCCGGGGAGGGCTCTGGGAGTTCAGCTGTTAAAATTGAAGGTATGAATGGTGCACAAAATCAGAAGTGAGAAGAAGAAAAAAATCTACTGGAAAGTCAGAACAAATTTCAACTCTGTGACACTGAAGATTTGGTTACAGGGCCAATCTCGTTGCCCCAGCCTTTTGCACCCTGAGGCTTAATTTGCTTAAATCTCTTCTGTACAGGGTTTTTTGACTGCTCTAGGCACCCCTTTGACGTGACCCTGCCCTCAGTCCTGGCCACAGCTCACCTCTCTCTGCCTTCTAACTCATGGCCCTACTTGTGTCTTCATGGAGAGTGAAAAGCAGCCACTTATCTTGGCTACCCTGAGGCACTGTCAGGCAGCTGCTCCTTCACCAGGCACCTCCACTCAGCAGATTCTGTGAGGATTTCAGGCTGCTCAGAGCTTTGGGCTATCTCAGACCTGCCAGACTAGTTAATGTACAATTAAATCACAGAGCGTTGGGATGAGCAAAATCAGGCCAAGGAAGAAAGGAGGAAAACACGGGGTGCATGGACAGGAAGGGAGGGAAGGGTGATGAGACTGGACAAGGACAATGAGAGATACAGAGGGAGAATTTGCAGCTCTGTGCCTTTACACAGCTCTCACATGCTCTCGGCTCTGCAGCTGCAAATCTCACATTGCTAAGGATACAACAAAAACCTTAATTCTACTTTACAACCTAAACCCTTAATTCTATTTTATAAGCTAAACCTTTAATTCTACCTTTTAACCTAAACCCTTAATTCTACCTGCTAATGAATTTCTCCCCAGCTCAACTTACATCCCGTTGTCTCCTGTGCCACCTCCCCAGATATTTTCTCCTTTACTATTTCCTCCTTTGACAGTGTTAACTGGCTTTCAAAGCCTCATCCTTCCAGTGCTGTAGCAGTTTTCAAGTGGTACCCAACCCAGCCCCAGAGTTTTTGATGAACCAGTTTGGAGTCACTCAGCACCACTGTGCCATTTTCATTTGTTTTTAGTGAACAAAGTTTAGGCAGGATATTACAAACCCCATAACCACCCAAACCACCTGAACTCTAATTCCTGTTTGAGGATTTCTTTTTCCTTTCTAGCATAAAACCCCATCTGACTTTCAGATATTGGTTGAATGGAATAGAGACTCTCATTTCAGGATAGAGATACTTGTCTGTTATTAGGGTCCATCATGCAGTACTAATGCAAAAAGTGCTGCAACCATTAACCTCGAGCTGTTTTTTTTCTGCTTATCACAAAGCCACAAACATTAATTCCTACAAAATGCTGTGGGATGAAACAGATATTTTGGTTTGATGAAATCTCAACAAAGCTTTTGAGGGCAAGAGGAAACAGTGTTTCCAAAACCCTATGGCAAAGGACTCGGAGGTGGCTGGATGCTTCTGCCAACATCAACCTGAGAACTGCTGTAGGGGATTGTGTGATACAAACATGGACATGAGAAAATAGCTACTAATTGCTCACCTTTTCTTCATCACCAGCACGACTCCCAGAAATATAATGACGAACAACAAGATGCCCGCAATGACTCCGGCGATTTTAACTGTGTGGTCTGTCTGTTTCTCTGGCTCCGGGTCTGGCTTTCGAGTGGCAGCCCCTACAGAATTAGTAAGAAGGAAAAAGAGTAGAGAGAAAAAGAATATGGAAGTTACTCCTCCTGAGCTTATATGTTTAACCTACCAATGTCACCGGTCTTATCCAGGGCCAACAGATATCAATGATCAACCACATTCTTGATGGATAAAAACCTGCACACAGCAATGGCTCAGAATTGCTGGAAGACTTGCAAAAGCCAGAGGAAAGGGAAGGTGATGCCATTTTACAGAATCATGAACATTAGGAATTGGAAGGGACCTCAAAATATCATCCAATCTAATCTCCCTGCCACAGCAGGATACCCTAGATCCAGTTGCACAGGAACATGGGCAAAAGGGTTTTAAACATCTCCAGAGAAGCAGACTCCACAACACTCATGGGCAGCCTGTTCCAGGGCTCTGTCACGCTCACTGGGAAGAAGGTCCTTCTCACATTGATGTGGAACCTCCTCTGTTCTGGCTCACACTCATTGGTCCTTGTCCTATCACTAGATGGCACTGAGCAGAGCCTGGCTCCATCCTCCTGACACTTGCCCTTTCCACATTTATCAACATTTATAGGGTCATCCCTCAGCCCCCTGGAGTCTCTCCAGCAGCTCTGTGTCCTTCTTGAACTGAGGGGCCCAAAACTGGACACAATATTCCAGATGTAGTCTCACCAGGGCAGAGCAGAGGGGGAGGAGAACATTTCTCATCTACTAACCACATCCCTTTTGTCCCTAATACCACAAGATTTATCAGATCCAGTAGCAGAAGGGGGTTCTGACTTCTGAAGACTCAGAGGACTTTGCTTCCTTGCAGGTTTTATCAGCAAATGAAATCACTGCCATCACACTAAATAGAGCTGAGGGAAATCCTCATCCAGGAATGCTGAGTTCCACCTGAATTCTATGAAAACTTCCTTTCACAGGTGTTGATAGGAATAGAATTTCTCATACTGAGACCACACTGGGATGCCACTGGCAGCCCTGACCCTTTCAGAAGAGCCTCTTCACTGCCCCACGCAATTCTATATTGTTTTTATTACCTGACCTGACTTCCCTTTCTTTCATCCCATTCAAAAACTTTGCTCAGGCCACAATAACTATCCAAAGCCCTTTATCCAAATTAGATTTGCTGGAACATTTTCCTCAACTATTTTTCATAAATGAAGCTGTAATTCCCGAAGATATTTGCTGCAACACCTGGAAAAGTGAGATAAGCTCATTTGCCATGCGTGTTACCCACCATTGTTTCTTCGCACAAAAGACTTCTCCTTCCCCCCCCCCTTCCTTTAGCCTTTGGAAATCTAAATCTAGGTCACATCTGGTAGGCAGAAAGGCTCTTTCTAAGCAATTTATTCACAAAGTGGGAAGCAGCTGATCACACCACTGGCACCCACATTTAATATCTGTTTAAATGAGATAACCAGTGCCTTACAGCAGCTACTGTCTTAGCTCTTCCAGCTTTTCCAGCTAAAAAAAGCCAGAGCCATCCCACCCCATGACATCGTTTCTACTGTTTACTGTGTAATGTGATGGAACATCAAATCCATGCCTGGTGCAATATCCATTCCCTCGACTAAATGAGTTCAGGATGGAAAACATTAAGGAAGCAACATTCACTTCATGAAATTGGTGCTTTGAAATTATATTATCGACTTTTGTTTTGTAGTTTTGAAATCAAAACCTGACACAATCCATCACAAGAGGCCCCTGCATCATGAAGTGGTTGCAGGGATTTATGGATTCACAGAATCACAGAACGTTAGGGATTGGGTGGGACCTCAAAAGATCATCCAGTCCAATGCCACAGCAGGATCACCTAGACCAAGTTGCACAGGAACTTAGCCAGCTGGGTTTTAAGCATCTCCATCTGTATCATGCTGTAGGTTTTTTTGGGATGGTAGAAAGATAAGTAAAGCCTAAGCGTAATATTTTGAGACCACTCTTCTTATCACATGGCCTGCCTTTCACAAAGGATCATGAAAGCAAAATTTGAAACCAAAAATTTTGAACTTTTAGAAATCTGAATGAATTTTAATTCATTCCTTCCCCAGCAGCAGGAAGAGCGCTGGAGAGCTGCCTAGCAGAAAAGGACCTGGGGCTGTTGAGTGACAGCTGGCTGAATAGGAGCCAGCAGGGTGGCCACGTGGCCAAGAAGGTCAATGACATCCTGGCCTGGATCAGGAGTAGGGAGGTGAAGGTGTCCGTGTACTCTGCATTTGTGAGACTGCACCTTGAACACTGGTCCACTTTTGGGCACCACAGTATCAGAAGAACATTGAGGTGCTGGAGTGCAGCCAGAGAAGGGGAAGGAGGCTGGGGAGAGGTCTGGAGAACAGGGTCTATGAAAAGTGGCTGAGAGAACTGGGGTTATTTAGTCTAGAGAAAGAGGAGGTTGAAAGGAAACCTTCTTGCTCTCTACAGCTTGTAGGTACAAGGAGGTTGTAGCGAGGCTGGTGCTGGTCTCTTCTCCCAAATTCCTAATGATAGAATGAGAAGAAAAGGCCTAAAGTTGCATCAGGGGAGGTTTAGATTGGATCTTAGGAAGAAGTTCTTTGCTGAGACAGTGGTTGGGCACTGGAATTGGCTGCTCAGAGAGGGAGTGGAGTCCTCATCCATGGAAATGTGTAAAAAGTGAGTATCTAGAGCACTTGAGGCCATGTTCTAGGGGTTAGAATTTGGATGAGAGCTAGACTTGATAATACCGGAGGTCCTTTCCAACCTTGATGATTCTATGATACTATGATTTGTTCTTCTCTCCCTTTATTTTAGAAAATAAAGTGAATGAGTGATTCATTTACTCACAAAGATATTTTCTAAAAAAAAAAAATACAATGAAAACATTTCCAATGTTTCTTCCAGTTGTCACCAGAATGTTCCAAGATTATAGTACTGCTAAGTGCCCACCATCCCACTTCTGGCCTCCATCTTCAAAGCTCCTCACTGGGAGGAGTGCCAGGAAGACCTGGCAATTCCTCTACTGCCAGAAAAGGTGATAAAATGTCATCAAAAATAAATCTAGAGCTACCTACAGGAGAGGGACAGAGCTATAGTTTCATGGATGCTGTTGGTTAAGGGTCTTCTAAGGACATAAGGAACAAAAAGGTTCATAAATGGTAGGAGAAGCAGAGGAATCCAAAGCAAAGAGTTGGGATAAAATGCAGTAAGAGCAAATGAGAAACTACACAGACAACTAGGTACTACTGCTGTGAAAGGAGGGGGTCCCCACAGGTAGAACCCCAGAGGTAGGTCCTCCTTAGAAATATAAAATCCAGGGATTCCAATCCTACCTGAATGGGGAAAAGTATCCTGTTCCCTCCAGATGTTTCTGCAGCATCCCTACTCCCACCTCCCCATGCCTACAGAATGCCACTGTCATTTTTAAGCCTGTAGCAGCATGACGAAGAGCTGAGCCAGTTCAACATGCTTTGGTATGAGTTTCAAGTTTGTTCCAGATGCTGGGATTTGTGAGTACTTTGGACAAGCCCCAAAACACACACAGCTTTGTAGATGACATGAATTACCACCCTGGCCAGCCAGTTTAGACTGTACACTGACTGGCATTCGCTCCCTATCTGCTAGCCAGCAAGTTTTTCTGCTAAAAAACTCCTTGGTTTATTACTCCTGGTAGAAGTCCAGCTAAGGGAGAGCAAACTCTTCCCCATTGTGAGCTTTCAAACCAGCGTTCCCTGTTCTCCTGTGAAACCCTGCTGCCTTTTCATTCACATGGCAGGGAGCACTGGTCAGGCTGCTATTTCTTACACAACGGGGTTTTGATCAGGATTTGTTTCACTTTTTCTCTCTCCACTAAATGCCTTAAATACATTAAGTTTGTGAATGCCTTGGCGCAAGGTCTGGTTTCCTTTCCCTCCCTTTTTACAGTGTCCCTTTCTGGTCCTGCTCATGTAGCAATGACTTCGTACAGACCTTCCTCTTCTAAAGTATCCCTGCACTTCCACAAGACAACCACAGTGATTCAGTACATTATTGAATCATTGAATCATCAAGATTGGAAAGAACTTTCAAGATCATCAAGTCCAACCATCCACCCTACAGCATCCAACCACTAAACCAGCTCCTGAAACACCCTGTCTGCCCCAATTGTTGAACCCCTCTAGGGATGGTGCCTCCACCCTCTCCCTGGGAAGCCTGTTCCAAGGCCTGCGCACTCTTTCTGGGACGAAGTTTTTCCTAAGATCCAATATGACCCTCCCATGGCACAAACTGACCCCATTTCCTCTGATCCTATCGCTAGTCCCTAGGCAGAAGAGGCCAACCCCTGTCTCACTCTAACCTCCCTTCAGGATGGACTGAGAAATATGAGACTGTGAAAGGGAAATTGACTATTTCCATAATGTAATATCTATGAAACCTGATCTAGGGTTGACTCTTAGTGGCTCAGGGGGTCCAATATCCTCCCTACAGCAAGTCTCTCAGCCTCCACGTAGTAACCCACAGGAGCAGGGAACAATGGGAACAGGTGTCTGCCCGATGGAACAAACGCAGACAGAGCGAGTGTGCTACATGAAGAAGTTCACCACCTACATACAGTGCACTTGCAGAATAGGTATGAGGCTCTGCAGGAGGAACAGGTCAGCAGCAAGGATGAGAACTCAAAAAGACTAGTAACTGTACCANGAACTCAAAAAGACTAGTAACTGCACCAAAGACAGGTAGCCTCAGGCCAGACATAAAGACCAATCCGGAAAAGAAACCTCAAAGGGTCATTGTTATAGGAGACCCCTTACTGATGGGAACAGAGGGCCCAATATGCAGACCAAACCCATTCCATAGAGAGGTCTGCTGCCTCCCTGGTGCCCAGGTAGGGGACATTTTAGGTAAAATCCCCAACCGCGTGAGTCCTTCAGACTACTGCCCACTTATGGTCTTTCAAGTGGGTAGTGATGATGCAACAATGAGAGGGCCACGATCAAATAAGAGAGATTTCAGGACCTTAGGGCAACTGCTAAAGGGATCAGGAGCTCAAGCTGTGTTCTCCTCTGTCCCTCTAACATCACTGACAGACAAGGGAACATTTATGAAGAGCCAGCAGCTCAATTCATGGCTACGGAACCGGTGTCATCAATAGGGGTTTGGATTCTACAATCATGGCTCCGTTTACAAGGCACCAGAGCTCCAACCAACCAATGGGATGCACTTGTTCCAGAGTGGGAAAGGGATCCTGGGGCAGGAATTGGCAGGGCTCATTGNAGGAATTGGCAGGGTCCATTAATAGGGCTTTAAACTGGGTTTGAAGGGGGAAGGGGTAAATAGTCTCCTGCTGCCTGGTGACAAACAGTGGGGCAGCTCACCAGTGGCAGAGGGATGGAGAGCCAGTGAGGGCCCTCAGCTTGCCCTGGGGCAAGCCAGGGATGATGCACCAGGACAGTCTGAGGAAACCTGGCCGCTTAGCTCAGTGGGTTAGAGCACGGTGCTAGTGACGTAGAGGTCGGGGGTTAGAGGCCTGTATGGGCCAACGAAGTTTCTTCATTCTCTTTCTATTTGGGGGGTGGTTAGCAGATCAAGGGAGGTTCTTGTCCCTCTCTACTCTGTCCTGGTGAGACCACATCTGGAGTACTGTGTCCAGTTCTGGGCTCCTCGGTTCAAGAGGGATGTGGAGCTGCTGGAGA